>CAUYON010059867.1:0-46803 GCA_963573935.1 Arctocebus calabarensis | reverse complement strand
GAAATGCATGCCTTTCAGTCCAGAGACACAACTTGGACCAAAGTCTGCAGGCGGCTAGAGAGAAAAGCAGAGAACTGTTTGCCTTATTAAGTGACCCACACAGGAAATACGGTAGGATATGAACTAATGTACTTTAAAAGACAAAACAAACCATCTAAATTTAAGCTAAAAGTTATGTCGAACAGGTGGATGAAAATATCTCAGATTGTATATGAAGCCCACACAATGTACTCCATGATTGAACTAATGTACACAGCTATGATTCAATAAATAAATAAATAAAAGTCTAGAAAAGTGACGGAAGGTTTGTACAGATGTAAGATTACTTATTGCAGTCCTAAACAGTTTAGGTTTGAGTGAGAGGATTTGGGTGACAAGGAACATCTGCTGAACACCTACTACATCTCAGTAAGCAAGACTTTTTGCATTCACTGACTTAATGTTCCTCATGAAATTCCTGGGGGCAGAGGGATATACAATTAGCTCATGCTTTAGGTAATAAAACTAAGAGTTTAGTATTTAAGCAATTCAACCAAGTCCAAAAACCTAGCAGGGATAGGATATGAGAAACTAATTTTAAAAATTAATAAATTATCCTTATTATTTTTTCTTTTGCAATTTTTGGCCAGGGCTGGGTTTGAACCCACCACCTCTGGCATATGGGGCCAGCGCCCTACTTCTTTGAGCCACAGGGGCTGCCCAAATTATTCTTATTTTAATGAAATAGCAATGCTCAACTTTTATCAATTAGATTCCATTGTGCCATTCAGTTCCTTATGATACCAATTATTTTCACAAAATCAACATTTCTTACTGAAGAAGTACATTTGAACCACAATTCCTTCATGATTCAAAGATTACAGTGTCTCTTTACCATCAATATTGCTAAAAGTTATATTATTCCAATACTCAGGACTTCACAAATTTGGCAAGGAAGAAGTAAGCACCCCACGTGAACAAAAGCCCAAAACAAATATGTCGTCCCATGGTCTTTCTCCCAAACAGAAGGTAAGTGGACAAATGGCTGGGAGTGTGATGGAGAAGTGGACAAATGGCTGGGAGAGTGATGGAGAAGGAATTGGGGAGGGGAAAACCTACGTGGTAGCTCTAATATTACCAAACACCCCTGCTCCTCAACCCATCCCTTGTTTTCCTGCTGCCACTTCCTCAGTTGTGTGTCAATTACTATACTGGCCTCACAGCAGATTCAAATGGGTCTCCTGCACAAAAGAAAAAATGTTTATGTATCAAGATATAAACATCTGCAGAGAGCTTATCATCTACATTGAAATTACTATGCATCAGTGCATGTTACTCCTGAATCCCTGCATCTGACAATTAGGTTCAGAAGAGATTGTTTCAGCAATTTGAAGCCCATAAACAACACTGCCAGTGTATGACATCTTTACATTGTCTACCTCTCTGCTTTATAGCTCTTGGGTTTTGAATGATTATCTATTATTTTGATGTCTTTTACAGCAAAGTTTATGTTTCAACCGCCTACTTGTTCCCAGGGCAGTTCTTAGTGCCAAAAATTAGTAAGTACTCTAAAGATACGTGAACAGTGAAGGTTTGAAGACTTAAGGACTCTATCTTGAACCATGCAGTGAAAGTGGGAATTATTAAAAGAAAAAAAAAGTAAACACTATGAATCTTGGATTTTCTACTTCAGATTAATCTTCCTCACAATCGTAATTGAAAATAAAACATATACTCTGTATGAGACTGCTTTTAATTTCTATAAAATTCTCTTATTCTTAGCTTCATATACATGACAAGGCTTTTGACAAAAGTGGGAGATACAAGAATAAAATTATAAGAAAGTATAAGAGAAAACGATTTTTTTTTTTTTGGAGACAGAGTCTCACTTTATTGCCCTCAGTAGTGTGCTGTGGCATCACAGCTCACAGCAACCTCCAACTCCTATGCTTAGGTGATTCTCTTGCCTCAGCCTTCCAAGGAGCTGGGACTACAGGCAGGCACTTGCCACAACACTGGACTATTTTTGTTGTTGTTGTTGCAGTTTGGTAGGGGCCAGGTTTGAACCTGCCACCCTCAGTATATGGGGCTGACGCTCTACCCACTGATCCACAGGTACCGCATGAGAAAGTGATTTTAAGAGAGATGTGAAATCCATAGAAAGAAGACAGACAATGACCGTTACCATGGAGAATGATGTGAACCAACTACCAAGTAACTTAACAACATGAGGTTAATAAACTGACACTAGGCATTAGGTTGAGTGTATTTCTTTTGACCCAAGATTAACTTAACTACAGAATAATA
Source organism: Arctocebus calabarensis (assembly GCA_963573935.1). Taxonomy (NCBI): domain Eukaryota; kingdom Metazoa; phylum Chordata; class Mammalia; order Primates; family Lorisidae; genus Arctocebus; species Arctocebus calabarensis. Next base: position 44,517 of record CAUYON010059867.1, on the reverse strand, counting down.
TTATCTTCTATATTTGGTATGTTTCTGGACAGACTGGTTTTTTAAAGACAAAACCAGCTCTATTGCATATGGCAATTAGGACACAAGGCACTAACTTTTACAAATATCTAGGCTGCTCATATTTGCTTTCAAACATTACTCTATCTATACTATTTAAATATAGAAATGTGTTTCTATTTGCAAACAAAAAGACCTGTGTTAGTTTCCGAGGCAGCTACCTTGCAGTTCTAGATACCAGAATGTTTGTCCCAAATCAGTGTGGACAGTGCCATGCTCCTTCTGAAACCCTTCCTCACCCCGACCTAATTTCTGCTATCTTACCAGCAATCCTTGGCATTTTTTGGCCTGCAGTTACCTGACTAGTCTCTATGTTGGTAGAACATGTTGTTCTTGATGTACGCCTCTGTCTTCACACGGTCATGTTCTTGTGTGTTTGTTTTGTAGATCCTTAGTTGTTATATAAACTTTAATATCTGGAATAAAATGAAGGTTACTAGAAGAAAGCTCACTTTCCAAGGAAAAAACATGTAGAGCTAGTGGATATTATGAACAGCTTAAAATCCATACAGGTTATAAGTTTAATGTGCGTCTCCGTCAGGTCCTGATTTTCCTCCTCTTCCACACTGATCTTAGTCTCCTTGGTCTCCTTCCCTTTCTCTCTGGTCTGGATTATTGAACAATAGGCTCCATTCATCCCTCTGGTCAGCCAGCGAGGAATACGGGTGGGTAGGCTGTGGGAGACGAAGGTGCCTTAAAGATCCTATGGAAATACGTTTCTAAATCTTCAGTTAAACATCTATAACCAAAATTTCTCTTGCAAATATCAAGCATTTATTATATATTTTTTCCCTGTTATCTCCTGTTATCTAAGACTCACTTCTCAGAAGAGGAATACAGGAAAAAAGTAGTTGGGGAAGGAAGCAAATCTTTTCTTACTGCATAAAACTGTGAACACAGAGCAATCACACAGCATTTTTTTCTAGAGGAAGTTGTGGCACAACATTGTAGTATTCTTTTTTTAAATTAATACAACTGCATTCATTTATGGGGTACATGTTTGATATTTTCACATGTATAGACTGTACAATGATCAGGTTAAAATATTTGAAGCATTGAAGCATCCATCATCTTGGATAGTTATCATTTCATGTGTTATGAACATTTTAATTCTTTTCTTGTAGCTATTTAAAAATATACAATATTGTACATGTTGTTAACTATAGTCACTGTATTCTTCTATCAACTGTAGTTATTCTACTCTGCTATCAAACATTACTACTTTTTTTTTTTTTTTTGGTGCAAAGTCTTACTCTTTCACCCTGGGGAGAGTGTCATGCTGCCATATCTCACAGCAACCTTAAACTCATGGCCTCAAATGATTTTCTTGCATCAGCCTCCCAGGTAGCTGGGACTACAGGCCCCCGCCATAATGTACAGCTAATTTTTCTGTTTTTAGTAGAAACCAGGTCTTGCTCTTATTTAGGCTGGTCTAGAGCTCCAGAACTCAAGCAATCCACTGACCTTGGCCTCCCAGAGTTAGGATTACAAGCCTAATACTTATCTTTTTATATCTGTCACTTAACCATGTTTTTATGAGGACACCTGGGAAAAAGGATTTCAGGTAAAATGAATTCCCCATGAAAAAAGTAGGAAGATTACTGACATGTCCGTAGAACACAAAGGTCAGTGTGAATGGAATAGAGTATGCAAACTGGCAAATAATAAATGGCTTTCCTAGAAGAGAGGAAAGAAGGAACCAAATTTGTGTAGAGCTTTACAGACTGTTGTAATGATTTTGGTTCTTAGAGTGAGGAAACACTTTTAAACAAAGAAGTGACATGATTTTTTTATTTTAAAAGAATCACTGTGGCTGCTATACCTAGATAGAAAGGGGGAAAGGACATTAGTAGGGAGAAAAGTTAAAAGAATGTTGCCAACCTAGTAAGAAAGTAATATCTTGGGCCAGGGTAAGAGAAATGGAGGTATTATGATATGATCAGATGTGTTTTGAAGCCATGAAGTCTTCTGATGGGTTTTGATATAGGATGAGAGAGAAATAAAAGAGTTAAAGTTAGATCTAAGTTCTAATCTCCAACTTTCAACTGGAAAGAAGAATTTGCCATTTTTACTGAAATGGAAACAGCTGTGGGTACAGCAGATTTACAAAGATTAGGAGTTGCCTTTCACAGACAAGTTTGAGGTGGCTCTCAAAAGGAGAAAAGAAGGGAGAACTGAAAAATAGGAGTTTATGAGCCTATAGTTTTATTTTAAACCATAAAACTGAATGAAATCACCAAGTTGGTGAGTTTAATTAAAAAGACAAAAGGGTCAACTTTAATTATAAGGGATCCAGGACAAGAAAAAGAGCCAGGAAACAAGAATTAGTTTGCAAGAGAAAAGATAATGTGTAGTATGCTTAAATCTAAGTAATTAATATTTTCAAGGAGGCAGTTGTGATCAACTGTATCAAATGATGCTGCAAGATGATTTAAGAAGAGACTGAGATATTCCCACTGACTTTAGCAATTTAGAAGTTATTGTGACCTTGAAAAGAGCAGTCATATTCAGTGATAGGGGCAAAAGAAAAGTCCCTTTAAAAAGAAGAGGAGGACAAGAATAGGAAACATAGGATACAGAAAATGTATTCAGGAGAGAAGGGAATGGATCTTGGGTGAGTTTCATAGTGAATTTCAACTTCATATAAAATAGCTTATTTCCCTTTCAAGAAAAATTGAGACTAGCAATATTCTAACATTTGTTTGTTTTAGCCAAATGATACTTAAGTGTTCCATAGCATGATTTGTACTTTATTTAAAAGAAAAGAGGTACAAAAAAAACAATGAGTCCTTTAGAAGAGATTTTCAAGAAATTCAAACTTCAGAAACTTGATGACATCTTAGAAAATTATGTAAAGAGAGAAAAATATTCTAATTTGGAAATGACTGATTTATTGTGACTATCTTTTTCATTTGTCAAAAAAAAAAACTGTAGACTCTAATTATAGATACAGTGAGAAACCAAGTCCTGGGGCAGGTTGAGGAATAGGGTAGGGTATTTAAAGGTAGGAGGTAGAAAGAAACCAACCAAGACAGCTGACATTCATATCCTTTATGAAGTCTGGGATTGAAATAAGTCAAATTATCTATGGGTGTCAAAAAGATGAGATATAAGAGAAACAAAAGGGCAAGTCAAATCGATGAACAGAGTCGAAGCTGAAGGTAATTCCAGGATGTGTGGATGAGGGAACAGGGAGGGCGGGTAGAGGACGTGTCCTAGATACTGATGTTGGATGAAGAGCTGTCCTAGACAACTCATATGACCCTGCACGAGATCTCCCTGCACCCCTACTTCATAAAGAATATAGAATCACGCTTGGAAAACACAATAACGCTATATCAGTGCTTCTCAACCTTTTTAATGCTGCAACGTATTTTCATTGTTAAAAAGAGGTTGCAACTCACAGGCTGAGAACCACTGCCCTATATATTCCTCTGAATTCAGTCAGATTGCATCTAGGTGTTTTCAAGTATATTTATCTATAATATACATCACAAATACGTATTTTCTTTGATTCTCTGCTCAGGTATCCACCCCCTTTCTCTATGCTCAGAAAGTAAAGATTTGGTATACTTTATTCAGTGAATATTGGTGCTTTCATAGTCAATGGATAAACTTTGTAAACAAATAATTCCAGCATGTGTAAGATATATTCTGTGAATCAAATAATTTTTTTTTTATCACCCTGGATAGAGTGCCATAGCATCATAGCTCACAGCAACCTCCCATTCCTGGGCTCAAGTGAGTCTCTTGCCTCTGCCTCCCAAGTAGCTGGGACTACAGGCACCCGCCACAATGCCCGGTAATTTTTTGGTTGCAGCTGTCCTTGTTGTTTGGCGGGCCCGGGCTGGATTCGAACCCGCCAGCTCAGGTGTACGTGGCTGGCGCCTTAGCCCGTTGAGCCACAGGCACCGAGTCAGTGAATCAAATAATTAAATTCCTTTTCCAAAGACTTGGATGCATCTTGTCTTAGGGAGAACACACAATTTCATCCATACGGCTATGCTGTGTATATGTGGGGATTACCTGCGTTTAGTTTGAACATTTAATGTAGTTCAAAATTGCACTTAAATATTTGTCTGAAAAAAGTGAAGGAAAATAATAAAAATTTATTTGGAATTCCTTTAAATGTAATCAGTGAAGAAAAAAAGAAAGTAATGAATCAACTATGTTGATATTTACTTTCATCACATGATAACAATTCATTATTCACTCAAATGCAACAACTTGGAATTAAGTTCACCATATTCAATCAAAAGTTGATTGGAAAATGTGGTTGGAGTTAAATATAACAGGTTTTGCTGAGATCAAAGAAGCTTTCTTTTAATCATTCCAAAGGTTACATTATATTTGAATATTTTTCCTCCTGTAAATTTTGGAGTATTACTATGCAAAGATCAGCCTTTTAAGAGTTTTAAACTGCCACCAAGCATGATCTCATTTTATCTGATATTTCTGAAGAACTCTTAAAAGTAAATAAGATGAGAAAACATTTAATTTGACATTTCTTGAATTTAAATATTCATAAGGTGATTGATATTTAAATATCATCTACTGAAGAGCTCGATTTCAAAGAACCAATCCTTCTATCAAATTCAGCTATATTATTTTGAAATGATGATGTTATAAGAATAAATCTAGCTTGTTTTTATATTAGAAAATGGATCTTAAGTTTATATTGACTTTAAATCTATAAAACATTATTTTAAGAGAAGAATCATTTATCCTTTAACTAAAAACACTACAGTCCTCCAAACTACAATACTTCCTACATACTGTACCATTTTATGGTATTTTAATGGAAATGAAGAAACATTTTGGACTTAGAGAAATCTTACTATACTTTTGTCTTTTGAGAAAGAAAATATGGTAAAATTCCCTTGGCCTTGGACATGAACTTCATATAATTTGCTTTTCGAAAAGTATATTTAGAAACTGAAAATGTACACTTGGCTTAGACCACAGAAATTTATGCCAGGATAGGATGTAAAATAAAAGTCAAAATTTAAGTTTGTTATGACCCCTTACAAAATTATTCAGTATCCAAAGTCCTGTTTAACTTTAAAAAAATAATGGAGAAGCTGTTCTCTACTGAAAAGTTAGGTATTGTGAATCATATTTTGCAGAGAATAGAGATTTAAACCTCTGCCCTTTAAGTAAAAACTAAATATTTGTAATATATGTATTGGATTCATTAGAGAACATATTTCAACATTTAGTTTTATTTGGAAGGCGATATGTCAGGAGTTTTGAAATCAATAAGGATAGAATAAATTTTCAAACACAAAAGGTGCTGAGAAAACTGTGGCGACTATTGAAATGTAAAAGTATCACCTTTTGTATAATGTGTGAAATGCTCAAAAGTAAAATCATTAAATCACTGAAAGAATAGATTTTATTTTGCTTAGAGGAAAAGCTAGTCAAATCTAAACATAGAAGCAAAGGATGAAGCTACAGTGTAAATGATGAATGGATTTTCAGTAGAGGGAAGATGGAAAACATTCTAGGCCAAACACTATTAGAAACAAATTGAAAAAGAGAAAACAAGACCCATGCAAAAGTATTTTCAACTTTCTGGGCAGAGCTAATGTTCTTGCTATAAAGTAACTTGTCATAAATCAATAAGAAAAAGCAAATAACCCAAGAGGAAAATATTCTAAAGCAAAATAGCTGAATAAGTTAACCAGAGGCGTAAATGGTATATTAGTAATTGTAAAAATATACCACCCTAACCACAGTCAGTATAGGAAAAATAATAATAAAATCGCAATTGTGATGTCATGGTTTTCTAATCAAATTGGTACCCTTTTTGACATAAACATAATATCAGTACCAGTAGGGTGAGTTTGTAATATTTATCAGAGGATTTGAAAAATAATATTTATATTTTGAGCTGGATATGCTGCTACTTCAATTAGTCTAACAAAAATTGAAAATATAGTTTAAGATAAAACAAAATAAACACGTAATGGGCATCATAGGATAACTCCTGGAAAATTATATGATGCACTCAAAACTAAAAATGATTTCAGTGTATAAAATGTACTAACTAAATAAACCTTCATATATCCACAAAACTGAATATTTTATAAGAATTAGGAATAATTTTTCATAAGAAAACTTAATGAAGGCTGGGTGTAGTGGTTTATACCTGTAATCCTAGCACTCTGGGAGACTGAGGTGGGTGGATCGCCTGAGCTCACAGATTTGAGACCAGCCTGAGCCAGAGCGAGACCCTGTCTCTAAAAATAGCGAGGCGTTGTGGTGGGTGCCTATAGTACCAGCTACTTGGGAGGCTGAGGCAAGTGAACAGCTTGAGCCCAAGAAAAGTTTGAAGTTGCTGTGAACTGTGATGCCATAACACCCTAGTGAGGGCGACAAAGTGAAACTCTGCTTCAAAAAAAAAGAATACACTAATTGACACTGGAAAATGTTATTGATACATTTTTAAATTTTTAAAGTTATATTATAATACAGAATAATTATCAGACCAAAGTGGTAAATAAATAATGATAAATAAAGTATGTGCTGTTTAAATGAATACGTGTGCATGTGTACAATGAGGTGTGTGGCTATATAGGTTTTAGAAAATATATCTAGAAGATGATCCCCCATTGGTACTTCATCTATCTATGCTTATGTCTGGATTAGGAAACTGCGGTGTATTTTCTTGTTTAGGATTGTTCTATAGGTTTTTTTGTCCTGTAGAACATATATTACCGTTTGAATGCAAAGTAAAATCTATTTTTAAAGTAGAGCTTTTCACCTAATAGAGGAAAAGTTCTAAGACATATATACTTTCCTTTTCCACAAGCCAATCGTAGTCTTCAGAATTAGATCATTTTGCTCTTTATGGTTGAGCTTAAAAGTTCATCCATGGAGAAATCTAACTTTCCATAGGCTCAGGGTTGGTGGTTGACCAGAAACTTGTTTTCTCCCACCTGTTCATGCTTTCACTATTAAAATAACTTAAGTATTGTTGTAATAAATTGGTGCCAAATCTCAGCATCTTTACACAAAAAGTTTTATTTCTCACTTGGGTTGAACAACCTGTATGACAGTGAAGGTTAAGTCCACGCAGTCACTCAGGTACCCTTGCTGAAAGAGGTTCCCCCGTCACCACGCTATGTGGAACAAATGGCCTGCTTGGAGCTTGCAGCAGAAAAGGAGACTTTGGACTAAGGATTTTAAATGATTCATTCCATTGAGAAGTGACAATTTCCTTTCTTATAGCCCACTGGCCAGAAACAGCCACATCACTGCAAAAGCTTTTTGACTGCAAAAGCTGGGAAAGGTAGGACAAGACATGCTTTTTGGAAAAAAACACAACTCAGTGAGCACATACATGCATGTTACTGGTCAAAAAGAATTAATAGGCATTTTTAGCAGTACATCCTCCATAGTTTTTATATTTCCTGAGTGAATGTACTGCTGTAATATGAGTTATTTTATTTTTTGGTTTTACAGTCTTAAAAATTTTATATTCTGAAAAAGAAAAAGATAGATGCTTTTTTATCTTTTATTTTATTTTGAGACTGAGTCTCCAGCTGTCACCCTGGATAGAGTGCCATAGCATCATAGCTCACAGCAACCTCCAACTCTTTGCCTCAAGAAATACTCTTGCCTCAGTGTTTCTATTTTTAGAGGAGACTGGGTCTTGCTTTTCTGCTCCAGCTGGTCTCAAACTTGTGAGCTCAAGCAATCCACCAGCCTCGGCCTCTCAGAGTGCTAGGATTACAGGTGTGAGCCACAGCACTCGGCCGAGAGATGCTTTTTCTAATGCACAGTGTAGAGTAAAATGTGCTTGCAGGAAGGGAACAAGAAGAGACTTACAGCCTGACTGGTACTTGTGCTTACATTCTTATTTAACTTCAGCACAAAGCTAGTGGAGAGGGTACTCTGCTCCCGTAACTGAAAGGCAAAATGAGGTACAGAGGTGAAGGGGGTTAGCCAAGGGCACATAAACAAATGTCAGAAATAAAACTGAAATCTAAAAATGCATGGTTTCAAACATGATAAGCCTTTTGGCATACAATATTGTATGCCTTTACAAATAAATAAAACTCAGTTTCTCCTTAAATGAAAATTTCAATGTGAAACAAGGCAGTTGGTTGAGAAAATTTCAATGTGAAACAAGGCAGTTGGTACTTGACACTCATGCAGTTCTACAGGTGGGACATTCTACTGTTGGGCTTGGTTCCCTATGAGAATATATATTCCTTACATTGTGGTGTGTCTTTGGTAACTCAGATCATAGCCAGTGAGACTATATCAATTCCACATTCTTACCATTTGTTCAATCTGACTGTGCAATTCAGCCTTATATACCCGAGCCTTAATGAACACATTTGAAATTCAAACAAAGTGAGGCTTAATAGTCAAATGTTGCAGAGGTATACTATATATGTTAAAGTATTATTCATACATGGGCCCAGCTGGATGAGTCTCATATATAAATGTACATGGGCAAAGAAAAAGTTATCAATAAAGGAATGTACAATAAGATTTTCTAACTGTGGTTAATTCTAAGCAGTGATGTCTTATATCTTTTTATTTTGTTATTGCATTTTTGTGTTTTCTAACATTATTTCAATGAGCCTGCATTGCTCTAATAAGATACAGAACTGAAATAAACTATTCCAAGTTAAATATACATATAAATGATAGCTCTACTTAGCAAACCAGCATTGGTGACTTTATCAAAAGCCCCATCTAAGTAAAAGAAATGTATGATTGCACTAATGTACAAAGCTATGATTTAATAAAAAAAGAAAAGAAAAGAAAAGAAATGCAAGAATAAGAAGCAACAGCTGCTCCAGATGAGAAAGATTCAGCAGAAGAACTCGGGAAGTACAACAAAACCCAGTAAAAGCGTCTGTCCCAAAGAAGCACGCCTACTCTCTAGCACTGGATCCCAACCAAAATGAAAATACTGGAATAACAGATAAAGAATTCCAAAGATGGGCGGCGCCTGTGCTCAGTGGGTAGGGCGCCAGCCCCATATGCCAAGGGTGGCAGGTTCCAACCTGGCCCTGGCCAGCTAAGAAACAGCAGTGGCCCTGGCCAGCTAAGAAACCACAACAAAAAAGTAGCCGGGCGAGGCGCCTGTAGTCCCAGCTTCTCGGGAAGCTGAGGCAAGAGACTCCCTCAAGCCAACCTCCAAGTTGGAGGTTGCTGTGAGCTGTGATGCCACAGCACTCTCCCAAGGGTGACAAAGTGAGACGCTGTTTCAAAGAAAAAAAGAAAAAGAATTCCAAAGATGATTATAAGGAAGCTCAATGAGATTCAAGATAAAACGTAAAAGATGCTCAAATAAACAAACAAAAAATTCAAGAAATGAATGAAAAATTTACTAAAGAGATAGGTATATTAAAAAAGACAACTAGAATGTCTAGAAATAAAAATTTCATTTATGGAAACATGACACACAGTGGAGAGTTTTAAGAATAGAGTAGAAAGAACAAGCAGAAGAAAGAAGATAACTCTTTCAAATTAACATTGTCAAAAATAAAGAATAAACAGGAACAAAGTTTATGAAAAATATGGATACGTAAAATGGCAAAATACATGATAGGCATCCCTTAGGATGAAGTGGCTTGGAAAACCTATCTGAGGAAATGATTTAGGAAAGCTTGGTAGAGATTTGGACATGTAGAACCAAGAAGCTCCATGAAAACCTTGGAGATACAATGCAAAAAGGGCATTGTCAAAGTGGTTGTCAGGCGAGACAAAGCCACTGTGAAGGAGGAAGGTCATTTTATAAAAAGGGCACCAGCACATGACTGTTTATAGCAGCATAATTCACAACCACAGAGACTTAGACGCAACTCAAGTGCCCACTAACACATGGGTGGATTAATACAATGTGGTATATGCACGCCATTGGATGTCGTTCAGCCATAAAGAGAAATGGCACTCTGGTGGATGTATCTTTTATGGCAACTTTTTGTGGATCTGGAAACCATTCTTCTAAGTGACTCATCACAGGAATGTAAAACCAAACACACGCATTCCATACAAGTTTGGATGTGATTGATCAATACTTAAGTGCACACAGGCAAGTAAACCCCAGTGAAAACTAAGCTAGGAGGGGCTAGGAGGAGGTGAGTAAATCTATTTGTGTAAAAAATAAAGGGTGCACACCAAGACCCCAAGACCCCACCCCCCTTACTCCTTCCCTCTCTCTGCTCTTCCTTTCCCCACCCCTCTCTCATTCTTCCTCTCTCTGCTCTCCCCTTCCTTCACCAAACACGATTGTAAAAGGGTCTTTTCCTAACAAATGCAACCAGTGTAACATGGTTTCTTGTACCCTCAATGAATCCCCAACAATAAAAAAATAAATAAATAAAAAATAAAGGGTGTAAACAAAATGTGTGTATCTCCTAATCTAAATTTTTTAAGAAATAAAATTAATTAATAAACCCTTTTCTTTTTGACATGTTTTGATTTCACTCTAAAGTTATAGTCTTCCTAAATACCATCTAATACCTTTATAATATTGTTTTTGGGTTTAGGTTTTAATTCAGTCTAACATTTGCTTCTGTATATTGCAAAAAGTCATTTTAAATTGATTTTTCTAAAATGTCCCCCACTATTGAATAATCCCTCTTTGCCTCTTTGTTTTGATATGCTACTTTAAAAATAAAAGTAAACCCTGATTATGTCAAATCCCTTGGTCCAGGGACCTATTTATATATCGTTACCTTGCTGGTTTAATTGGTATGGCCTAATATTTTATTTTAATATTTCCATGTTGATTTTAATAATGTTGCTATTAAATAATCTTTTAGTGCTAATATCATTGCTTCAGTTGCTTTCTTAAACATATGCCTGGAAATTCTCTCCTCATCTTTCATTTCCAACATTCCTATGTCATTTTCCTTTAGATGTGTTTTTTTAAATACAGTTAAATTTACAAGGGTGACTTCAAGATGTCGTCAGAGCTGCCATCCTCGCTGGAGGCTCCAGATATGACCTGGCTTCCAAGCTCCTTCAGGTTCCATGGGCTAAGTTCCCTTTTCCTTTCAGGTTATGGGTCAGTGGTTGGTTTCAGTTTCAAGAGGCTTCCAGCGTTCCTTGGTTCATGCCCTCCATCGTCAAAGCAAACTGGACTGACTGTTTATCCAGTCTGAAAGTCTGTCATTCAACAGGTGAACCTCACCCTGGGTCTGAAAACTTCTATTATAAAAAACCTTCTTAGCTCTTGGCCCATTCAAAACAAAGTATGGCTCGCTAATATGTGGGTTAAAGTTTAACTCACTCAAATTAAATAATTGTGATTAACACAGCATTTCTACAAGTCAGACACTACTCTAAGAACCTTACATATAATGATTAATTTAATAATCAAAAGAATCCCATAATGTTCTGTATCCCCTCTCTACTGGTACAGATACCACGGGAGGGACAGGGACTTGTCCAAGGTCATCCAAGTGGCAAATGATGAAGCTGGAATTTGATCCCAGGTAGCCTGGCCCCAGAGTCCACAGCTTTGATCACTACACCATGTTGTACCCATTGATGAGAGACTGCATGTGTTTCCCTATAAAATTACTCATTCATTTCATATTTGTAATCAATTACAAGTGATTATTTTTGCATTTCTATTATAGCAAATTGACAGGAACTCAGTGGCTTGAAACCTTCCAAATGTGTTACCTCATAGTGAATAATCTCCCCTCAGAAATCTGATGGGTTCAGCTGAGGCATCTTCATGTCCCACATCATGATGTTGTCAGGGCTGCCGTCCCACCCGGAGGCTCTAGAGCTGAGCCGGCTTCCACGATCCTTCAGGATCCATGGGTTAAGTTCCCTTTTCCTTGCAGGTCAGTGGTTGTTTTCCATTTCAAGAGGCTTCCAATGTCCCTTAGTTCCTGCTCCCTCCATGCTGGAAGCAAACAATGGAAGGATGAATCTCTCTCATGCTTCTGGTCCCTCTGACTCCCGTTCTCGGCTCACTTCTCTTTTTCTGTCATCTTCTCCTCTCTATCTCCTGTTTGCTTCATCTGATTGTAAAGGTTCAGATGGATTCATCTGGAGACTCTACATGGATGTCTTTATTTTAAGGAGAGCCGATTGGCAATCTGAATTCCACCTGCAAAATCCTTTCATTGCAGTCCCTGGCTTCAGGCCGTACCAGAACACAGGAAACGTAGAAGTCCATCTTTAGACTTCCCTCTCCCAGGCTCTCTTTTTTACTCTTTATTTTCCTACTCTGTATTTCCAACTTAGAAATGTAGTCTCTTAAAATATTTATTCTGTCCTTGGGATAAGTTAATGTTTCCAGCAAGAGAGCTAAAGAAAACTTATTTCATCTCCATTTCGGCTGCTTATCTTAACAAGTCCTTTCTCATCACATTTTTAACTGCATTTTATAAAAATATATTTTCATTTCCCACAGGTTTTTAAGACATGGGGAAGAAATTTTCAGTTTTTTTTTGCTTCGCTCATCAGACCATTATATTACCTCTCCTATTAATTGAACAAACTATATAGAAACATTTCAAGTGGGCGACAATATTTGCCTATTTTCACATTGCCTTCACCTAAGCATTTTTGCATATTACTTGGTAACTCTCAAGTTATATTACACTTAACTGCAATCATTGTATGTATAACATTTTCTTTTTTCCAAATGCAAAACTATAATTGATTGTTTCATTCCCCTGTGAACTTCCACTGCCTACAGATGAAAAAGCAACAGCCAATCCTCCAAGCATGGTATAAAGAACCTTCTTGGACCACTGTGCTGTCAACTTATGCTCTTCAAACATCACTTCTGCTCATTTGACCTTCATGTATTATGTATTACATGGCAGGATAATGAGAAAGTCTCAGCTTTGTATACATTGCCCTCTGACTTAACTGTCTTCATCTGAAGACTCCTATTTACCTTTCAAAACTAAGCTAATGTGTCACCTCCCTTCAAGAATTTTCCCTAGACTGAATTAAGTGCCTCTGGTATATGTACCTATAAAATTCTTCACATATTTTTATCAGAGCGTTTTTCCTATTAAATTTGTAATCACCTGATTATCTCTACATAACCTTAAAGGCTTAGTCATTTTAAAGTCCTTGCGAGCAAACTCTGTGTCTATTTGCTGTTTTGCTGGAGATGGGTTAGGTTTTGCTGCAATTAATAAAGAACTCCCATAAATCATGCAAATAAATAGCACACATTTATTTCATCTTCACACTACATGTGCATCATGGGGCAGCTGGAGGTGTTCCAGGCTCCTGTTTTTATTGACAAAGCTGTCCTTCTCTCTAGTGTTGTCAGCTCCCATGGCATAGCAAAAGAGAAAGCATGATGAAGTGTGCAAGGGTTAGTGCAGCACCTCCATGAAGTGACACGTGCTATGTCTGCTCAGTCTCATTGCGAAAGACATGCCTGTAGCTGTCCTTAAGAGGAAAGAAAGCCCAGGCCTACCACATAGCAGAGGAGAGAGCTGTGAATACTTGGTGAGCAGTGCTGACAGTCGGCAACCACAGTTGGTCTCTTTAAATAAGTTTTGGATTACATGCTTGTGTACCCTCAAAATGTATATGTTGAAACCCTAACCCCCAGTAGGATGGTATTTGGAAGTGTGGTATTTGGGAGGCAATTAGGCTATGAGGGTGGGGCCCTCGTAATGAAATCAGTGCCCTTCTAAGAAGACACCTGTGTGAGCTTGCTTCTTCTCTACTCTGCCTGCTCATCCCCAGGTGAGTCTGTGATGAGAAGGTGACGTTCTGCACACCAGGAATGAAACATCATCAGATATTGGATCTGCCAGTATTACTGCGTTGGACTTCCCAACCTCTAGAACTGTGAAAATAGACCATCAGTCTATGATAATTTCTTATAGAAGCTCACACTGACTAATGTGTATTAGTTTGCTTGCACTACAAAACCAAGGACCAGAGACCAGGTGACTCAAAGAACAGCAATTTAGTCTCACACTTGCAGAGGAGAAAAATCCAAAATCTTTGGGATTGGTTCCTTCCAAAGGCTGTGAAAGAAAAATCTGTTTCAAGCTTCTCTCCTTGGCTTATAGATGGTGGTTTTATTCCTATTTCTCTTCACATCATCTTCTCATGTGTGACTGGGTCCAAACTTCCCATTTTTGTAATATGATGAAGGAATCAGATATTAATTGAAGAGAGAAAAATGAAATACGTGGGAAAATGTCTTCTACAATAGTAAAATAATTATTTAAAGCACATACATTTTATAAATAAACATGATGACAATAAAATTTTAGCCAAAATTTCTGAGTTATTCAATGCCAATGACATTATCAATTAGAAACTCCTTTGTTCAGAAAACCTTTTGATAATATATTTAAATCTTAATTCTTTTTATTTATTTATTCATTTATTTATTTTGAAGAGACAGAGTCTCACTTTATTGCCCAGTAGAGTGCTGTAGCATCACAGCTCACAGCAACCTCCAACTCCTGGGCTTAAGCGATTCTCTTGCCTCAGCCTCCTGAATAGCTGGGACTACAGGTGCTTGCCACATCGTCCAGCTATTTTTCTGTTTTGCAGTTCCGCCGAGGCTGGGTTTGAACCCGCCACTTTCAGTATATGATGCCGGCGCCATACTCCATGAGCCACAGGCACCACCCTTAATCTTAATTTTTAAACAAATTTAGGTCTAGTTATTCCATTGTAGAGATTTTAGCCTAATAAAATATCAAGTGAAGTATAGGCTCCAAGAAGAAAGTGTCAATCATTGGTTTGGAGTTACAATGAACAATTATAAATATTGTTTCACTCTGATTAGAGGCATAATATATCACAGACTCATACATGGCTTAATTCTTAATAAAGAACTAATTGTTCTCATTAAAAAAATTGCAAAGATAACATAGAAACATGGAAAATGGACATAATTTAATCTCTAATTTAACAAATATTACTATATGACAAAAACATTATTTTACATAGTGTTATTGGTTGAATTGTGTTTCCCCAAAATTCTCGTGTTGAGGTCCTAATTCCAGTACCTCAGAATGAGACCTAATTGGGAGATGGGATCTACACAGAGATAATAAAATTATAATGAAATTAAAATTGATTTGGGTAAGTTCTAATCCAGTTGGACTAATATCCTTCACTAACACTCTTAATCTCACTTAGCAAAACTCTTATTTACAACACTGCATTTTTAATCTCTCAGAGTTCCATTTTTATATATTCCATTTCCCTGATCTCTAAATTCATATTTTCTTTTAAATATTTTAATGTAGTCATTATAACTAATATAATGTTTTTGTGTACTCCTTCCATTGTCTTTGTCACATCTGCATCCATTTCATGACATTTTGTTTAGCCAGGGAAATCATTTTCTTGTTTTTCGCATATCTTACAGTTTTTCATTGGCTGCTGGGCATTTTATACGTTACAGTGTGGAACATCTAGATTTTAGAGTTTCCTTTATAGAATGTTGGTTTGACTTTTCCTTAACAAGTGCTTGAATATCTATCAATCAATTTCATACCTGCAAGTCCACTTTGTAATATTTGTTGTGTAATACGTAAAATAGTATTCTCTCCAAGGATAGTTGATCCCTGTTACTCCAAGGATAGCATGATCCATCTGGAGTCCACATAGATTATCCCAGATAATTACTGAAGACTGTATGTTCCAACTTGTCAAGTATGAGTAGCACTTTGTCCTTTATGAGCTGTGGGATTTGTTCAAAATACTTCTCCATCTCCCCCCACTTTGTGGAGATTCACTTACATGAATACATGGCTTAGTTCTGAGTAAGGACTATAGGGACCAATATACATATATCTGGATCTTTCTCCTGTGTAGCTGCCTGCATTCCAAAAGTAAAATATTATACCATCTATTAAAATTCTCCTAAAAGTTTTAATATTGGCAGAGTCAGGCAGCTCACATATGTAATCCTAGCACTCTGGTAGGCTTACATGGGAGGATCACTCGAGCTCAGGCATTTAAGATCAGCCGGGGCAAGAGCGAGACTCCATTTTTAGTAAAAATGGAAAAATTATCCACACATTGTGGTATGTGACAGTAGTCCCATCTACTTGGGAGGCTCAGGCAGGAGGATTGCTTGAACCCAGGAGTTTGAGGTTGCCATGAGGTAGGTTGATACCATGATACTCTGATAGCCTGGGCAAAAGACTGAGTCTCTATCTCAAAAAAAAAAAAAAAAACAAAGTTTTAATATTACTTTAAAGAGTTTTTTAAAAATTTATAAAATAAATAATTAATATTTTAAATGTCATTGTTACTGTTCCTAGTCAGTATACCAAATGGAATTTCATCTGTAGTTATATTCATATTTTGATTTATATTTATAAATTTATATATATCGTTGTATTTTTTATTTATTTGTGCCCCATTCCTATTTAGGACATATTTATAGTTTTTAAATTTCATTGTAACAAAAATGCTATTGATCATGTGTTGGATTTTATTAGATATAAAAAGGAAATTGGAATATGTGAATCAAATGAACATTGCCACCAGAGAAATTATATCTTATCCAGCTATGTATGGCCTTTAAATAAAATGTATTCAACATTCACAAATGTATTCAACAGACACACATATACACTTAATACACTTTATGTATTTTTTAAAATCATTACTATTAAACACCTAGAACAGTATTGGTAGGCCACAAACACCCAACAAATATTTGTTGTTTAATATTATCATGAAGTGAGAGAAGATAGAAAGTAGAAATAAAAATATACAAATTCTAAATACATATGTACAACACCCAAATCATGAACCAGGAAAGAAAGAGTTGATATGCTAGACTTTACCAAAATCAAAATTTTCTACTCTGCAAAAGTCACTGTCAAGAAACCAAAATAAAAATCACAGACTGGGAGAAATTATTTGCAAAAGACATATATGATCAAAGGCTTTTATTCAAAATATGCAAAAGCCTCATAAAACACAACAATAAAGAAACAACCCAATTAAGAAAAGGGCCAAAGATGTTGATAGTCACCTGATCAAAGAAGATACACAGATGAGAAACAGGCATATGAAAATCTCTCCACATCATATGCAAAGAATCAGGGACATGCAAACGTAAATGATAAGTTACCAATGCACATTTATTAAAATGACCAAAATCCAGAATATTGACAACAGTAAATACTGCTGTAAATGTGGCACTACAGAAACTCTTATTCATTGTAGGTAGGATTGGAAAAGAGTATAAACAGTTTGAAAGACAATGTACCAGTTTCTACAAAACCAAACTCTAACCGTACAATCCACCAATGGTGCTGAACTTACTCAAAGGAGTCGAAAACTCAGGTCCACACAAAAGTCTGGATGCCAATGTTTAGAGCAGCGTTGTTCATCATTGCAAAACAAAAGCAACAAATATATATTTCAGCAGGTGATGGATAAACTAGGGCACATCCAGAATATGGAATATTATTCAACACTGAAAACAAATGAACTATTGAGCCACCAAATAGACACAGAGAAGATTAAATCCCCATTACTAAGTGAAAAAAGCCACTCTGAAATGTTTACCTATTGAATGATTCCAACTATATGACATCCTGGAAAAAGCAAATCTATGGGAGTGGTAAAGTCAGTTGTCACCAAGAATTAGAAGTGAAAAAGGAATAAATAGGCAGGGCACAGACTATAATACTATAATGATGATACAAGGCACTGTACAATAAGAAACCTACAGAATGTACTACAGTCAGAGTGAACTCTGATGTAAATTATACATTTTGGATGATAATGATGTCTCAATGTAGACTCATTAACAGACGTGCAGGTCTGATGAGGGACATTGATAAAGGGGGAGGCCGTGCAGGTATCAGGTGGGGATTATATAGGAAATCTCTATACTTTCTGCTCGATTTTGCTGTGGACCCCAAAGTTCTCTAAAAATTAAAATTTGGTTATGATGATAAATTTTATACTATGTGTATTTTACCACACTTAGAATTAATTCAAAAATTTTCAAGTATAAAATACACAAATGTAGCACTGGCAAGGGGGAGGTGGAAGGAGGAAGAGGGAGGGGGGAGGGCAATTGGTGTGATCTCACCTAATGTGCACCAGGGAAGGTGTTCAGCAGGTCCCCTGGGTGAAGGGCTGTACTGCAACTTGAAATTTACCTTGGAAGTGAGAACAATGTAACCTAAAACTTTGTTCTCTTATATTAATCTGAAATTAAAAAAACAATAATAGGTGTTTTTAAAAAGTCTATCTCAAGGAATATACTCAATTGTTTGCCCACATCATTATCCAGAGTGTGCCAAAAATAGTATGTAATAATGGTGGCCCCTGTGGCTCAGTGGGTAGGGCGGCCAGCCCCATATACAGAGGGTGGTGAGTTCAAACCCCGACCCCGGCCAAACTGCAACAAAAAAATAGCCGGGCGTTGTGGCGGGCGCCTGTAGTTCCAGCTGCTTTGGGAGGCTGAGAGAAGAGAATTGCCTAAGCCCAGGAGTTGGAGGTTGCTGTGAGCTGTGTGACACCATGGCACTCTACCAAGGGTGACAAAGTAAAACTCTCTCTCTACAAAAAAAAAAAAAAATTGTAATAATATATACTGACAGCAAAACAATGAATACAGGTCACATTGAACACCTCTTGTAATTACAGATGTCAAAGTAACTTGAGTTTTACAAACTTAATACAGTTTTTTCCTTTCTCAAAATGTGTATACATTTTTGCACCCTATGTGTATATGTGTGTGCTTGCATATGAATTTTATATGTGTATGTAGAATAAAATTGTCTTGTTTTATTACCATTTGGGTAATTAATTAACAGTGGTAGTGATTCAAAAGCAAAAATTGGCTAAAGGACTGTCTTTTTAAATTGCAATATTCATTATGAAATAAAGTGTTATAAATGCAGTTAATTCTATACTTGTTCTTTTGTTCCTTGAATAAATTTAGTGGAACCAATAACATATTTCCTTGATTTTAATTATGCACAGTAAGTATTTTCGATGTTGCCAATTTTCGTAAAGAATAGCAAGTATTGCCCTTTACTCAATAGCTTTGATTGTGCGCATTACATGCTAAATCTTTTCTTTTTACTGAGCAGCTATTAAGGATGCTGACACCCAGAATGTCGCAGCCAGGCATACCCCGAAATGTCTCTACCAAGGAAGACATAATTTTTAAAGGTTTACTCTTTAGAAAGGAATAGATAACTTATATTAAATACTATGACTAAAATATGAGCTGTAAGACAAATTTGTAAATGGTAGAAATTGAGTGGAAATCTGTCTGCTATTGACTATTTAAAAGGCCAGCGTCTTTCTCAATGCCATATTTTTTCTTTCATATGACTGTGTATTAAAATACATGTGTGTGCGTTGGTGTAGATCTGTGTGTATCTCAGGATGAGTGTGCATCACAGAGACAGGCTGCCGTTGTGTTATAACTGCAGGTATTCAGGGCATCATTTGTACACAATGTCTTATTCTGTGGAAGACATGGTGTTACTGATACTTCTTGGGTTAAATCAACACTTGTACTGATACTGTATTGGTTTTTACGTAGTACATTCCAACAAAACAAGCAAAAATACTTTCTCTTCATCTCTGATTTTTTTCTTTCTTTTATACTCATTCCCAGGCAAGCTAATAAATATGTGCCTAAAGCTAAAACACTGTGCCTTTTTAAATACCTTTTTATGGTGTCTTCTGAGTGATCATTTCTTCTTTTTGCTTTCTGAATAATGACAGTGTGATATGAGCTACGTAAAGCATGAAGTGGGCATATTTTAGATTAACGGTAACGGTGAGACTTTTTTCTCATTTCATATTAAATATCTTTGATAAACTCTAGACAAAGTTTCATTTCAATTTCTCTCTCTAAATAAAACTCCCAAAGCTTCTCCATAGCCCTGTCCATAAATATTGTGGTCAGTTGGGTGAAACATTTACAATGGCTTTGTTCCATAGGACGCAGGTGCCAGGAGGAAGAGAGGGGAAGGATTTTAGCCAAGATGTCAGAATACACGCCAGTGAGTGGGAGCAGGGCAGAATCGTAATTAAGTGAATGCAAACATTGGCAGCATGATTCAACCACCAAATCAAAATCTTGAAAAGGAGGATTGTATGTGGATGGGTTAGGAATAGATAGTATGCTATGCCTCGTCAAAAAACTAAAAAGGAAAAGGTTAAATGTAGACAGATTGGATTAGGTGAATGGGTGGATAGATACATAGATACATAGACAGGTAGATACATTCAGATTTAAACCCAGAGATAAATATATAAATAGAATTGAGACTTCAGGGCTCTGGGAAGGGAGTCTGCTATTTTAACTGGCTTCCCATTTCCATTGCTAAGGTTGTCTGAGGTACGGGAATAAGTATCACTGAATTAATATTAACTGTTCACATACAATCAATAATAATTCATAGAGCATGTGTCTATGCAGGTGCTGTATGATAACAAGAGAATTTTGTCATTTCATAACAATGAAGTGGAAGCTTAGAGAGCTTTTAAAACAAGATCATAGAGGTAATATGTAAATGTCAGTGGTGGGATTCGAACTAAGGTCACTCTGACTCCAGACTCTGAAATCTCCAGTATCAGACTTGAACTGTCAAATAATGGAAGCCTTTAAATAGCCTGTCACACATAGCTATTTAAATTTAAATTCCTGAGATTCAATAAATTAAAAATTATAGTCCCTCGGTCACACTAATCACAAAGTAGGTGCTCCCTAGACACATGGGTTAGGTGACGGCCTTATTAGCAATGGTTGCAGGAATTGTGATGGGACAGAGATTGGACAAAAGATCTAAGTACCTTACAAAAATTATTATTATCTTATGTGGAGTGCAAAGGTTTATATCAAAAATAAATAATTTAGTACCTTTCAACCTTACTAACCAGAGTTCTACTGGCGTATCCTCATACCCTACTGAGAGCTTCTTAATCCCGACTAGGGGCATTTGGGAACTGAAAATATATACACACACACACACATAATTTAATGAGGGGCTATCCCGTACATTAGAGGACACTAGTAATTGCAATGGGTTGAATGTTAATGTCCTTTGAAAATCCATGTTTTCACCTTAACCACCAACATGATGGTTTTAGGAGGTGGCACCTTTGGGAGGAAATTAGGAGTTAGTTCCTTTATGAAGGGGACCTCAGAGACATCCTGCCCCCTTCCTCCACATGAGGTTATAGTGAAAAAAGCTATTTATGAGAAAATTGACCATCAGCCTCAAATATGTAGGCTGTTAGATCTTGAAATTCTTGTTCTCCAGAAATATGAGAAATAAAGTTTTGGTGTTTGTAAACTACTAAAGATACAGTGCAGAACAGACCCTCAGGGGGGCCTGGATCAACTCAGGCCTCTTTTCATGCTTGTCGTTCTCAAGAATAACCGTAGAAGGTGCTGAGAAAGCCCCATTCTGAGAAGGGAAGGAGCGGAGACAGCTCAGGACGTTTCCTGTCTCTCTTAGAGGATGTAACACCTTGAGTTAGGGAGTCACCATCACAGACAGACTTGGCCTTGGGTTAGGGAGCGACCATCACAGACAGACCTGGCCTTGGGTTAGGGAGCGACCATCACAGACAGACCTGACCTTGGGTTAGGGAGCGACCATCACAGACAGACCTGGCCTTGGGTTAGGGAGCGAACATCACAGACAGACCTGGCCTTGGGTTATGGAGTCACCATCACAGACAGACCTGGCCTTGGGTTAGGGAGTCACCATCACAGACAGACCTGGCCTTGGGTTAGGAAGCGACCACCACAGACAGACCTGGCCTTAGGTTAGGGAGTGACCATCACAGACAGACCTGGTCTTAGGTTAGGGAACGACCATCACAGACAGACCTGGCTTTGTTCCTCTCTTCCTGAGAAGCAGCATG
This sequence comes from Arctocebus calabarensis, assembly GCA_963573935.1. Lineage (NCBI taxonomy): Eukaryota > Metazoa > Chordata > Mammalia > Primates > Lorisidae > Arctocebus > Arctocebus calabarensis. Next base: position 22,602 of record CAUYON010059867.1, on the reverse strand, counting down.
TCCTTCAAATTCTCATGCCGTGAGTCACAGGTCCCTGAAGTATGTAACCCAGGAACCCAGGAAGGGCTCCCTTTCAGGGCCCCTCAAACTGTGGTACAAAGCAAGAGTCATGAACAGTCAAGACTCTGTGTTCCCAGGGCAGCTTTCCTCACCCTTGGAAGACAGGCCCACAATGGATTCAAGATTTCTTCTGTCCCCAGGTTCCTATCTATAAGTAAATATTTTGCCTCCCATAACTCATATGTTAGCGTGTTCTGTCTTGCTGGACTCAGATCCGGACATAGCCCAGAATGCAGTGGCCATAAGCATGCGGCATCCTCTTTCTGGTGGCCCAGTGATGATGTTGGCTGCTTTCCACACAGTGGGAATCCTCTCTGGGGATTGGTATTTAGCAGACCTGCCTCACATAAGATAGTTTGGGATAGCAGCCTGAACAGAAAAGACAGCAGCATTCCTGGCCTCTGCCCCTCCCATATCCAGGAGCATCCCCTTCCCTGTGGTAACAGTCAAAAAGTGTCCTCTGGGGAACAAAATCATGCCTACTTGAGACTACTTTACGAGGTTGCTCACATTAAGATGTGGAGCAAGAAGTAGTATATGCTCAGAAGATCTTTATTACCGAGGGCTGCGGGTTCAAACCCAGCCTTGGCCGAACTGCATCAAAAATTAGCTGGGCGCTGTGGCGGGCGCCTGTAGTCCCAGCTACTTGGGAGACTGAGGCAAGAGAATCGCTTGAGCCCAAGAGCTGGAGGTTGCTGTGAGCTGTGACTCCACTGCACTCTACCGAGGGTGATAGAGTGAGACTCTGTCTCCACAAAAAAAAAAAAAAAAAATACCTTTTTCATATTTACATGGATGGAGCTGGAACACATTCTTCTTAGCAAAGTATCTTAAGAATGGAAGAAACAGTGTCCAATGTATTCAGCCCTACTATGAAGCTAATTTATAGCTTTCATATGTAGGCTATAATCCAATTATAGCCCAAGAATATGTGGAAAGGGCAAAGGGGCGGAAGGGGGAGGGTGGGTGGAGAGACGGTAAAAGGTGGGATCACACTTATGGTGCATCTTAGAAGGGACAGGTGAAACCTACTAAATGTAGAACACAAATGTTTTCACACAATAAACGGGAAAAATCTCATGAAGGTTGTATTGAACAGTTGGATGAAAATATTTCGGATTGTATATGAAGCCCGCACACTGTATCCCATGATTGCACTAATGTACATAGCTATGATTTAATTAAAAAAACACCTTTTCATACAAATCTTTTTACTTCCTGCATCTGAGTCAGGGGCTGACCAGGGCCAGTGCGGCTATCAGAAATTGTCACCCTCATTTGGAACCCGCAGGATTGTGCTTCTCTCAGAAAACCTGGAGGACTGTTATTGGAGAGGATTTGGGACCTCTGAAGTCAAACACTGACCCATTTACTTTGAAAAAGTGAATCAATGAATAAAAAACAAAGAATGTACAAATATCCCACACACCACACCCCGGGCCTGATAGGCTATGACTTTTCACAACGAGTCATTTTCTCATTGCATGGATCTTCGGTTGCTTCACCCAAAACAGGAGTTGAGTTCAAGTAGTTTACTTGGAACATTACTCCAGGAATGACCATTAGGGAGATGGGTTAGCGAGACAGGGGAGGGTTCGCAGGGAGGAATGTTTCCATTATCAATTCAGTTACCAAGAAGATGGGTAATTGCAGTTTAATCTACTGAGGATTTCTGAGAGTTTTAAAGTACCATATGTCTCTGAATTAGCACACACAAGGAACAAAAGAGCTAGGGTGTTTATGAAATCAACTTACCCAGCCATGGATTGGGGGTTCCTAGGGGTGGTTAGTGGTACACTAAATCTTTAGTTCTCCCAACTTGTTCTAGACAAGCAGAACAGTCTCTTAAAAAGCCTTCTAAGGGTTGGCTAGCACCATTATAATTACAGAGCTTGAGAAGAAGTGACGGAGCTCAGAGAACCTTCTGCAACAATCCACAAACATCACATTAGTTCATCTATTTCTGAATCTCATGCATCTAACCTGTGCATAAGGGATTAATAAAGAGGGTAAGAATCTGTTCACACAGCGGTGGTGCAAATCTTCACTCCAAAGAACTCTCTAAGAAATCGCTATTAAGGAGGCAAATCCCCAAATATGGAAAAGCCAGCACAGATCACAATTTCCCGATTCTTTCATCCCATTCTCCAACTACTCTGGCGAAATTGAGTTCTCCCTTGACTAAAATTACTTTGTATAAATTATCCTCCTTTACAAATCCCCACTTCCATGATGGGAGTTGTTAATATACTAATTTTATAGATGGCAAAATGAAAGTTCAAAGTGAGTTGTGAAAAACCACACACACTAAGAGAAGGTCTGTGCAAGCTGAGGTAATCTGACTCCAGGAACCATGTGCTCTTAGGAATAATGCTGTTCTGCTTTTGGAGAGGAGGGGTGGAAAATACAATGAATTATGCTGTTTCTTGTGAGTAAATAACATCTGGGAAAACCTTGTAGCACTCAATATTATGAGGAAGATAGACAGGACCCACGATGGGGAACTTTGAGGTTTAACATAGGGAATAAAGATTCAGATCTTTGCGGAGAATTGGTACATAGGGTCAAGGTGATGTAAGGGCTCTCAAAAATCTACACAATTGAAATGACTAAAGCGAAGACAGAGGCTTAAAAAGCAAAAGAAATGGAGATTTAAAGGCGAAGCTAATGAATAAATTTTAAAGTACGTGACACAGGGAAATCCTAAGATCTTTCTCTCCAGGGAGCTCCAGAACTTTCAAGAGAAGAGGAGTAAAATGTCCTATATTCGCAGATTTAAGGTACAGAAAGGTTCTGGTGGCAGAGTGGAGATCAGACCACCACTTGCAAACCACAAATCCAAGAAGGAAAGTTAAGAGTCATATGAGGGAAAGCACCACATTAGGCCTGGAAGAGCTCAAAGGGAAAAAGAGAATGTCCATAATTCACCAGCCCTTCTCAGGGCTACCCCTCAACGCCTGCTCTTACAGAACACACCCAGCACAACTTATATTTCATGACACCTCTGTCCTTTAACATAGTTAGGTACATATCAAGCTCCAGGAATGCCTTCAGAGCCCAGGGCTGCTCACATTAATGCCTAATAAAAACCCTCTATGGAATACTTAAATGAGATTTAAATAATATTTAAATGGCTTTTTAAAATGTAAACTGTCAGCTCAGAAACAAGGCAGGTCTTTAATTTCTTAAAAACTAATCAGGTTTCAAATGTCTGTTTGAGCCACAATATTTTGACAAAGTGTCAAAAGGAGTCAAATTATACATAAGCATCAGTGCCCCCCTCGCCCCCCAGCCCGCAGGTGTCCACTTAGCTGCCCTTGCTTTTCCCACTGGCATTTTGCCAAGGTTTTTGATCCTACTGTAGCTTTGTGACACTCAGGAGTCTCCAAGTACCTTAAGGACTATCAGATTCCCATAATGAGATTAATTTTAGTTCACTTCAATTTAAAAAGCAAATATATGTCAGACTGTACTTTCAGGAAGAGAAAATGACACTATGAAATTAAAGGTCTCTGCCTCCTGGCAGGCTGACAGAGCTGACCTTGAGTAGAAGTAGACAATATTTTCTCTGGGGCATCTTTTCTCACCTTTCTCTGGTCAGCATCTGCTTCTCAGAAGTCCACCCCCCACGCTGTCTTTCTCTCCACTGCAGTGAACGGGACGGTCTGCATTTCTGGCGCATCTGCTCTGTGCTAGACACTGTCCTGGGAGGCGGGTGCATGTCTAACCCATACAGCGACCCTGCAAGTGAGCAAATAGGCTCCCATTTCTCAGATCAGAAAAAGTCTTTCAGAGAAGTGAAGCATCTTACCTAAAGACACTGCAGTAATAAATGAATTGGCCCCGGACTTAGAAGATCTCTCTGGCTCCAAGTCCCTTTTTACATGCTAATGAGGGAGAAAAGTCCTTGTGTTGTTGTTCTTCTTCTCTTTTTAACCTTTGCCATTTAAAGATGTTTAATTGAACATTAGAAGCTATCCCCAAAGCACTACCTATGAGGCAGGGTAGTCTTTCCAGAAACACCAAACACAAGCGATGAGAAAGTAAGTGTTTACAGTCAATGAGGACTGATTGGGCAGGGTTGGGGCAGGGGGCTGGCCTTAATCAGACACAGGACTAATGTGGACCCCGAAACTGAGTAATCAATAGAGCTATTAACCTCTATTCTTAACCAAGAAATCTCATAGCAATGTAGCCGATTCAAAGTGGAAAGGTGCTATCCAACCAAGGGAGAAGCAAGTGTAATGAGAAAAAAGTAACAATAATTAGATTTACAATAGAAAAATCAGAGAAATAAGACATAACCCCACTATTCGGTGTGTATTGGCACGTACTTACTAGGCATTGGGTACTGTGAATGTTCATTATCTCACAATCATCAGAAATATAATCAAATCATCCAAGTTTCCTCTGCTAGGATTTAAACCTAGACAGATTCTGACTCCAGGCTATATCAGAACTTCCACTATAAGAAATGAAAGAATTATGAAACCAATATGTAATCATCTACACATTCACACAATAAAACATAACTAGACTCCAGAAAGAAGGAGGGAAGGGGGAGGCTGGGAAGAGGAAGGGGTTGGGTGGGAACTCACCTACTGTGCACTTCAAAACCATGAAAAATTGGTGTACGTCTAATATAAATATCTTACCAGAACAAATAAGTAAGCTAGGGGATGGTTATGTTAATCAGTTTGATGTAAGCATTCCACATTGTATATCAAATCAGCACTTTGTACCCCATAAATGCATTAATGTACAGAGTTATGATTTAATAAAGAAAAAAAAAAGAGATGAAAGAAGGTCCACTAAACAAGATCTGCTTTAGTAATGATCAGTTCTTTTATTACTAGTAACTTCAAAGATTCAGATAATAGGAGCGGTTTCCTCATGTCACATAATATGTTAATAATATAAGAGGTTTCTAATAAACATCTTGTCATCCAAAAAATAATTGAAACGCTATTTACCCATTCTCTCTTTTAAAAGGCAAAGGTTTATATAATTTGCCTGGGAAAGAATTCCACTTTTATTACAGTTTACTTAATGCTGACACTTTTCAAAAATAAATTCCAGTCTGGAAGATAAACACAGGGCAACATTTTATCTGCTACTCTAGGGGACAGCCCTGCTGGTGGCTGAACAACACCTGTTACCTCTTTTTACTCTTAGTCCATTTCCTCCTCACACTGACAACCCCTTGGCTTCACAAGGTAATTTCAGGGAACTCAAATGTCCTGCCTCCTCTGCAGCTGGGAGCAGGCACGTGTCCTGGCTTCTGACCATTAGAAGTTCCCATGGAGACGAGGATTTGGAAGTGAGCAGAGGCAGCAGCAAGGTGGAAGTGCGTGCGTCCCCAAATGACAGCCTTCCTATCCCAGGTTCCGAGCATTGGCAGCAGGAGGTTGTGGCCTGAAAAAATCCCTGATTCCCACCCATTCCCACCCCTCTCCACTTCCACCAAGCTCCTCTCCTGTGTTTGGTATTGGTCATGGTGGTGTGGGGGGGACTTCTTATTTTGTCTCCAGCCCTCCAGGAAGTTCTAATCTGGTACGTGTCTGTCTTACCCTCATGTTTTCGTCTGTTTGATCTAACCAGCACCTGCACAGATCCCACTGTTTAACACTGAGGCCTGTGACTGATACCCAAGCACATCCGCATAAAAGAAGTGCTGGGGCACTGGCCATTAGAGCAGGGTGCTGAGAAGGAGGCTGCCGTCGCGAAAATGTTACTTCTGGAGATGTAACAAGGTACCTTTTATATTAACATTTTAAATTCATAGAAAGTTAGAATTTCCAAAGAATTACACGACCATCCTAGCTTTTACACCCTTTTCTGTATGGACAAACAAAACCAAATTAAAGAGGCCGAAATTAGCAAGCAATACCACTGACAAAATGCAGAGCTCAGACCCAAACCCACTGCCCTTGACTTGCCTTCAGTGTGTGCCTGTTTTTGTCACATGTATGTTCTCTGTTTTGCCCAGACTCAAGGCAGGACAAGAACTACATCTCAGCCAGGTCAATTTTGGAATGTTCCATACTGGGATCCAATTGCCCAGTGGCACAGAAATCAGAAAATGGACTCAAATGACCCTGGATGTCGACTCCTGCTGCCCTGGGCAGGTTCTGTACAGGGGCTCATAAAGTCACAACATTAGGAAATTCATCCCTTTTCCTTCCACTGCCCTTGAAAGAAGAAGGAGAAGGCAATCCCTGAAAGAAGAAGAAGAAGAGGACGGAGGAGGAGGAGGAGAAGGAGGAGGAGGAGAAGGAGAAGAAGAAGAAGAAGAAGAGGAGGAAGTGGAAGAGGAAGGAGAAGAAAAAGAAAAAGAAGAAGGTCTGAGAAAAGCATTTAGCTCAGATAACAAGTTATGTTTACAGAGAGATGAACGTTGTTCTCATGTATCAGTGGGTTACTGCTGATATCTGATGATGTTACCGACATTCACCTTGACGGACAGGGAGAATTCTATTTTGTATCAGGGGGACCACATTGCATTTTGCTTAACAAATGGCTCAGGGGCCTCTATGAATTATGATTTATGTTCCCCTAACCTGCCCTAAAGGCAAGTTATCACTTAGTCTTTCCTCCAGCTTTTGTTCCCCTACTTGTACATTAGGGTAAAATATCATTTATAGTGTAAAGATCTTTATAAGATAAACAATTCATTAAAGTGCCACATATTTATTCCATATTTATAATGCTAGATATGAGGTCCAAATACATGTTTATAACAGTCACTCACCTTTTGGGGTAGCTCTAATTTCACATTGTTTTTAGAAAATTGATGATTCTATGATCTGCTGGCACAGTATCGAGCTAAGTTCAAACTAGATATGGTCGGCATCTTTCAATATACCTGGGATGGTATAAGTTCTCTGCAGCTGCCCTCTTTCTGAGCAGAGGTTGCACTGCCAACTCTGTATAAGAGACAGGAGGAGAGGGGATTAATAGGATTAAAAAAGCAAAAGCAATTTTAAGCATTAATCATAAAAAACAAATTCAAAGCTCTTAAATCCATTATCGGGAAGATACCACAGTTAAATATAAATCCTTAACATGAGAGCATTAGTAAATATTACTTCTCACAGCTGTTTGGCACTGTATTAGGTTAGGACAAAGCAGATTTGCCTAATTTTAGGGAAGACATCTGACATAGCTTGAGTATAATGCTAGATGTGCTCCAGTCTCCGCTTCCTCTCTGCAGACTTCAATTTGGAGGCCTGCTGACTCCAGGTTCTTACTCCACAGGGCTTTTTTCTTGCTCTCCTCTCTAAACTATCTTCGTGACTACAGAAAAAAAGTCAGGAGATTTACCAGAAGCAAGACGACCTTTCCTCCATCAGCTTGTAACTCCCCCAATACTAGAGGGGAACTGAACTGAATCTTTCACCGTTTTGAACCAACATATTGTGAGCAGATAGACACATTTCCTTTTTCTGTTGGGTATAAGATTCAAGGAGAATAAGATGGTACAGCTTCTCTTATGAAGATGCTATCTATACTTAACAATCTGCTTCATGGGGAAATAGCTAGATTAAATCCTATAAGCAATTCGATGTTCATGAAACAGACTGGATGTCAAGAAGTTAGTCTCAATATGTTTTTAGTATTGGCAGATTTCAACATGAGCATGTTTTTATTCACATTGGAATCTGTGTGCAAGGTGCAGTCCTTCTTCCCTACCTTAAACTCTGCTTATTTCTGATTCACCCTTAGATTTTTCTGGCATTACTGTGTACTTTAATGAAGCAGTAACTTGGTTTGCAAAGGTCTTCCTTGTTGGCTGGACCTGGACTTGAATTTACAATCAACTTTTCTGCACCTAGTATTTTTCTTTGTTACACAAAGTCTAGATCTGAACAGTTCATTATGGTAGCTGTGAGTCAACGCGACTATATATGTTTACATATAAATGAATTAAAATTAAATAAAGTAAAAATTTAGTGCCTCAGTTGCACTAGCCCCATTTTTAATGCTCAATAGCCACAGGTGGGTAGTGACTACTTAACTGGAAAGTGGAAGTAATATTCCTATATACAGGTGCAATTCATTCAGTGGAACTGATCTAGAAGATATGCCATCAATAGTTAAAACAATGTGATAGAGAAAATAACATGAATTAAAAGTGTTCATTATTTGCTAGGCAGTGAGGGAATTTATCACAGCAATTCTGTGGATTGGATGCTATCATTATGTTCATTTTAGAATTTGAAGAAGCACATCTGATCTGGTAGAATATAATTATAAACCATTTAAATTGTCCCATTGTCTCTAAAAGACACTCATGGGATGAGTTTTCACTGCTTCTACATAAAAACTTAGACAGTTCACGAATGATTCTGGTCACACCAATAAAATTCTACAATCGATATCGGTTGATGAAAATTTCTGATCTCGGCCGGGTGCAGTGGCTCACACCTGTAATCCTAGCACTCTGGGAGGCCAAGGAGGGTGGATTGCTTGTGTGCTCAAGAGTTTGAGACAAGCCTGAGCAAGAGCAAGACTCATCTCTACTAAAAATAGAAAACATTTATATTCTGCATTAATGTACACAGTGATGATTTCATTAAAAAAATAGAAAATAGTCAGGCGTAACAATGAGTACGTATTGTCCCAGCTACTTGAAAGGCTGAGGCAAGAGAGTAGGTTGAGCCGAAAAATTTGAGCTGTGATGATGCCAAAGCACTCTACCCAGGATGACAGATTAAGACTCTGAAGAAAGAAGGAAGGAAAGAGGAAGGGAAGGGAAGAGAGAAGGAAGGAAGGAAGGAAGGAAGGAAGGAAGGAAGGAAGGAAGGAAGGAAGGAAGGAAGGAAGGAAGGAAGGAAGGAGAGAAAGAGAGAGAAAGAGAGAGAAAATGTACAGCCTCGTGAAACTATCAAAGCTCTATAAATTGAGGATTCTTCCCTCTTTAGTTCCCCTCTCCCAGGGAGTCCTGCCTGTAGCCAGCAGTGAGACTGTCAAGCAATAAAGGAAGCCTGGCTGGCTTCCTGGCTTTGTCTCTGGCTATGCCTCTTTCATCCCCCGTCTGCTTGACTACGACAGCTGGTCTTAAGATCACACTACAGTGGCCTTTCTGTAGGTTCACCAGTGAACCTCCTCTGACCAGTGATGGCTGAAGACATTCATGACTTTCCTTCGTCAGAGTCAAATATGTGTCTACATGCTGGATGCAAGGGGTTTGGGGATGTGACTACTTTCACTTTTAGTTCTAGGACTCTGGCTGGGGTTCTGTTTCCTCTGCTGAGGTGTGTTTCAACCAACACTAGTTCACTAGGATATTATTATTATATTATATTCCACATTGGATTGTCAATATGTGTCTCTGGTCCATGAGAAATGCTCATATACTCTTTGCCCTGAACAAACATAGGAATTTAGATTACTAGATAAAGCGGCATTATTATGTGTTTCTTCCATCAAAGTAGTAGCTAGGCAGTCATTCATTCTTCAAACTAATCAGACCTAGTGCAGACACAAGCCCACTGTATCCCCTCAAATCCACGACATAAATGTTAATAAGACCTCAGAATGGTCACTTTGACGCTTCTGTCTTATAATTCAGGATGTTGAGACTTGCAGTCTAAGGCTCAACAAAGAAAATATCCCCAATCCCCAGCTTTACAACTTTTTATATATTCAGTGTCAATAAGCAGTTACATGTCATGTGAAAGAGATTTTTAGTGTCTCCCTTTTTTCTAAGTACATATTTCAATGGTTTTTAGGATATAGAGAATTGTGTAACCACCATTATACTCAATGTTAAAGTATTACATTATCTTAAAAGAAATCCTATGTTTGAAGGCTCTCTCTCTTCATTTCAATAGCCCTAGAATTAGGTAATATTAAATCTTTGCCCACCTCTGTCTGAAAATTTGCTCATTCTGAAAGTTTCATGTGAAAGGAATCACACAGTATACAGTCTCTTGTGACTGGATTCTTTCATGTAGTGCAATTTTTCTGAGGTTCATCCATTTTGTAGTATTATATTATACCACATAATATTTTATATATATTACTTCATTCCTTTATGTTACCAATATTACATTGTGTGGATATACCATGTCTATTGATCCATTCATCAATTAATGTACACTGGGTTGTTTTCAATCTTTGTCTATAGAAAATAAGGCTACTATGAACATTCATCTATAAGTTTTTGTGTGGACTTAAGTTTCACTTCCTGGGACTATATAAGGAATAGAAATGTTAGCACATGTGGTAACTCTATGTTAAATATTTTGGGGAAGCACCTGTGGCTCAAAGGAGTAGGGCTTTAGTCTCATATACCAGAAATGGAGGGTTCAAATACAGCCCCGGCCAAAAACAAACTGCAAAAAAAAAAAAAAAAGTTATAAAAAAATAAATAAATATTTTGAAGAACTACCAAAGTGTTTTCCAAAAAGGCTATTTCGGCTCGGAGCCTGTAGTTCAAGTGGCTAAGGCACCAGCTGCTTATATGGGAGCTGGCAGGTTCAAATCCAGACCAGGCCTGCCAAACAACAATGACAACTACAACCAAAAAATAGCCAGGTGCTGTGGCGGATGCTTGTAGTCCCAGGGTCCCAGGTACTTGGGAGACTGAGGCAAAAGAATCACGTAAGCCCAAGAGTTGGAAGTTGCTGTGAGCTGTGACGCCACAGCCCTCTACCTAGGGCAACAGCTTGAGACTCTCTCTCAAAAACAAAAACAAAACAAAAAAGGCTATTTTCATTTTACTTCCCAACAAGCCATGTATGAAAGTGTCAACTTTTCTAGATGCCTGTCAGCATTTGTTACTATCTGTGTTTATTTTTTTGAAAATGCTATAATAAAATAGTTACCCCACTAGGTGTAAGGTTATATCCTATTGTTTTGATTTCCATTTCCTTGTTAGCTAATGCTTTTGAGCATCTTTTCATTTACTTATTGAACCATTTTCTGTCTTCTTTGAAGAGGTATCTAGACAGTTCCTTTACCCCTTTGAAACTTGGTTATCTATCTTCTTACCATTTACTTGTGAAGCTTTTTATTTATGCAAATCTATTATCAGGTAGGTAATTTATTATCCCATAATTTCATCCCATTATGTGGTCTGCCTTTTACTATTTTGATGGGATTTTTGCAGCACTGAAGTTTTTCATTTTGATAATGTCCAATATACCTATTTTTTCTTATGTTGTTTGTGCTTTTATTGCAGTATATGTAGTGTTTTTCCTAACCCAATGTCACTAGGAACCCATTTCACTTAGAGTGAAATTTGTAAGAGCTTTATACTTTTGCTCGCATTTAAGACTGTGATCCATACTTTCATGTATGACTTAAATTCCACTTCATTCTTTTACAAGTGGATCTCTAGTTGTTCCACTGCCAATTGTTGAAAACACTATTCTTTGCCATACAGAATTATTGTGACACTTTGTTGAAAATAATTTGATCATATATGTAAGAGTTTGTTAGTGGACACTTGATTCTGTTCCATTAATCCTTATGTCTATACTTGTACCAGTATGGTGTCATGTTTAGTATGGTAACTCTGTAGGAAGTTTACAAATCAGGACATACGAGTCTTCTAACTTTGATTTCATTTTCATAAGACTGATTTGGCTATTTATTTCCACAAGGATTTTAGGAATGGGTAGACATTTCTGCTAGAATACTGGTAGGGGTGCATTGAATGTGTACGGACAACAGTGTAGGGAAGAGCACCATCTTATTAATGTCAGTCCTTCTGATCAAAGAACATGGAATGACTTTCCATTTATTTAGGTTCTTTCAGGAATCTTTCTAAGTTTTCAGAATATACATTTTTCACTTTAAAAAATATTCTTAAGTATTTTAATGTTTTGATGATGCTGTTAGGAAGAGATTTGCCTTCTTAATTTCATATTCCAGTTGTTCAATTCTAGTATTTAGAAGTACAAATCATTTTTGCATACTGATTTTACATTCTTCAAGCTTTGAGAAGTATATTACTATTTTTAATAGTTTTTGTGTGCGTTATTAAGGATTTTCTATATTTAAGATCAAGACATTGGCAAGTAGAAAGTTTCCTGTCTTTTTATTTTTTTTTTTCTACCTGGATGGCGTGTTCACTTTTTCTTGTCTAATTGCCCTTGCTCCAACCTTCAGCACAATGTTGAATAAAACTGATGACAGCAGAGGGCCTGGCCTTGCTCCTGATCTTAGGAAGAAAGGACACAGACTTTCATCAGTAAGTATAATGCTAGCTGCGGAGTTTTATTGATGCTCTTTATCTGATTGAAAAAATCCCCTTTCATTCCAAGTTTGTTGAGTATTTTAATCATAAAAGAATGTTGGGTTTTATCCAATGCTTTATCTGTTCTAGGGAAATGATTGTATTTCTTTTCCTTTATTCTATTAATGTAGTGAATTATATCAAGTGATTTTAATATGTGAAATAACTTTGCATTCCTAGGTTAAATCTCACTTCATTGCAGGGAGTAATTTGTTTTATATGTTACGGAATTCAGTTTGCTAGTATTTTGACTGGGATTTTGGAATATATATTCACAAACATGGTTTTCTTGTTTGTTACATCTTTTTCCAACATTTTTAAAAATCATGATACATAATATTGATTTCACAGAAGGAATGTTGAAGTTTTCCTTCCTCTTGTATTGTTTTGGAAGTTTGGGACTACTTATTATTTGTTTTGTAAAATTTTGGTAGAATTCATTAATGACATCATCTGGACCTGGTCTTTTTTTTTTTTTTTTTGAGACAGTCTCAGTCTGGCTCTCTGATTGAAGGGTCATGGCATTATAGCTCACAGCAATTGGAACTTCTTGTGCTCAAGCAATCCTCTTGCCTCTGTTTTTGTTTTTTTTCTTTGGTTTGGTTTGGTTTGGTTGGTTGGTTGGGTTGGTGGATTTTTGTTGTTTTTGTTGTTTTAGTGGAGATGGGGTCTCACCATTGCTCAGGCTGATCTCAAACTCCTAGGCTCAAGCAATCCACCTACCTCAGCCTCCCAGATGCTAGAATTACAGCATCTGGTGTGAGATCAGGTGTGAGACACTGTGCCCAGCCACACTTTCGATTTTCTTATTAACTGATTTTAGTAGCTTTCATCTTCATAAGAATTTATCCATTTCATTTTAATTATCTCATTTGTCAGCAGTTTCTATAGTATTTTTATAGTATAGTTTTTTGTAGTATAGTATTTTATAATATTGATTTTTATTTCTGCAGAGTTGTTGGTGATCTTCTTTCATTCATGATATTAGTAATTTGAATCTTCTCTCTTTTTCATTGATCAGTCTATCTAAAAGTTTGTCAACTTCTATTGATGCTTTCAAAAAACATATTTTATTAATTTTTATTCTAATTATTATTATTTTCCCTCTATTTGCTTTGGATTTATTTTTATGTTTTTTTCCACTGTCTTATGGTGGAAGCATAGGTTATTACTTGAATCATTTCTTTTTAATACCATAGGTATTCAGAGCTATACATTTCTCTCCAAGACTATTTTGATAACTCCTATGTTTTGTTGTAATGCATTTTGATTTTCATTCATCTCAGTATTTCTGATTTCAATAGTGATATCTTCTTTGCTGCATTGGTTATATATGATTGTGTTAGGCTAACTTCCACATTCTTGTTATTCTTCCATTTTCCTATTTTTCTTCTGTTATCCATTTCTAATATACTTTATATTGTTTCAATCTTTTTACATTTATTAAGGCTTCTTTTTTTCCCCTAACATATGGGTCTATAGGCCAGGCTGGAATGCAGAGGTGTGGTCATATCTCACTGCAGCCTAGAACACCTGAGCTGAAGTGGTTCTCCTACCTTAGCCTTCCAAGAAGTTAGGACCACAGGCACCTTAGGCATGTGCCATCACATCTGCTTAAATATTTTTTCTTTTTCATGGAGATGCAGTCTTGTTATGTTGCCCAGACTGGCTTGAACTCCTGGCTTCAAGTGGCCCTCCTTTCTATTTCTGGTATTTTCATGTCATATGTGAGAAATTTGAATCACAGAGGGGTTGAGCAAATTTCCCTAGGTCAGAGAGTTATTAGGTAACAGAAAACTCTAAATTGAAAACTTCAATAATCAGTTAATAGCTAAGTTACACTATGCAGACTAGATACTTGACCTGTACAGAGTTGAAAATCATTTGTATTAGATATCTATTTCTTCACCATATTTAAAATATATTACCTCCAAGTCAAGAATGTTGGATTGGCTTAGATAGTGACTCTGGCTCGATATCTATCCTAACTGCTCAGTCGAGGTGTCTGCTTGGTCTGTGGTCTCTTATTAAAGGCTCAACTGGAGAACATTTTCTGCTAAGCTTCCTCACATGGCTGTTGTCAGACCTCACAAGATTCAAGTTCATTCATATATTCTTCTCAGGCTTAAGGTCCCTTCTGGATGTTGGTCAGAGATGTTGGTTCCTTTTTTATTTCTCTCATAGGACTTTTCACAGCCTGGCAGCTGGCTTCCTTTAGATAGATGAAAGGTGAGGGCAAGAAAGAGAGTCCAACATGGACAACACAGTCTCCTTTTGACCTAATGTTGAAAGTGACATCTATCACTTTTACTATAATCTGTTAACTAGAATCAAGTGACTAGGTCCAGCCAACACAAAAGGAAGAAATTACGCAAAAGGCAAGAAGCACAGTGTGGGGACAGGGAAAACTGCAGAAACTAACTAACAAACATGGGACCTCTGTTTTGATTTAGACTTTGGTACAAAATAGTTTTATGATTTGAACAAGTCACTGCCACAAACTTTCTCATTAAGTACATGATGAAAATAACCTGCCTGACTAAAGTCTTAGGGCTATTGAAGGGATAAAAGAAAAATTATAGATATGAAAAGCTAAGAGCACGATAAATATATGACTTAACTATATTATTATTTTTCAAAGACGAGGGATTATGACTAACTTATTTTGATTAAATCATATCTTTTGTCTATATCCTTGCCCATTGTACTACACACCAATGCTAAATTATTCATTTTCATCTTATATCCATGCCTGTGCAAAAAATCATCAAAAGAGGGAAATGGTCAGAAGGAAAAAAATCCTAATTTATGGAGCATAAGTCATATATTGATCTCTGTGCTGAGCACTTTATATACATGAGATCATTAAATCCTCACAATCACTTTCTTAGAGGGCAGCCCCTCTATATTTATGCACCTTGCTGACTCTTAAGGAAGGACTACAACCAATGATCAAATCGTAGTTACATTTTTTTCCTTCACTTTCCTCCAGCACAAGTCTATAACTAAGTTTTTAGTTTTGTCTTATTCAGAAAATCCCATAAATATCCCTGTACATCTGTATTTAAAATTTCCAGAGAAAAAAAACTCTTTGTTTAACACAACACCGTATATTGGTTTAGTTCCTATAGTTTAGTGTCTGAGGTTTCCATATATTTTGCTGTGTGTGTTTGTGTGTCTTGGTTCTCAAGTTAGATCAAAATGCTTCCAAAATAAAAATAACACCTTCCATACCTCTTTCTCTCTCTCTTTTTGTCTCTCTCTTTCTCTCCCCCCTCTGTCATATGCACATGCATGTAACATAGATATTATACTATATATTATACTATATATCATATGCATACACACAATTAGATCAACCTTTAGGTGAGTTCCCCAATATACTATAGACTACTTAGAAGCTATAAGCTAATTCCAATGATTCTGATATATTTTGACATTTTTGTGGGCCACCTTTTAAATAATCACCTTCAAAGTCACTTTTGCCAACCACAAAGGACTCAAAATATAACATATCAACTTACTGTAGGAATAAATGTATCATTGCCCAGCTCTGTCACATATTGAATTCACATAAAGAGACTCTGAAAGCCAATTGGCCATTTCCAGTAATCAATGACAACTTTAAGAGATAAAGGGAATTGTCATAAAAATGGCACAAGTACTCTGAGTATGAAATCCAAGCATAGTCAGACAATAGTAGCACCAGAGGAAGAATTGTACAGTCTTGCACGATGACAAATGTGAAGATGGCTATAGTTATTACATGGAGGACTCTGATTTGCTGGCTTTCAAAAATAAGTCTTGAATGGTGACTTTGCATCTTTTGTATTTATCGGAATGGAGTTGAAAACATTCTTCTTATTAAAGTATCACAAGAATGGAAATGACAAGTATTTGAGATACTCAACACTAATATGAATCTAACGGAAAAACAACTAGATGCCCATACTAGAGAGTAACACAAGTATATTCAAGGGTGGGGGGAGGGAAAAGGGAAGGAAATGAGGGAGAGGGATGGGTGAGCTCTCCCCTGATGGGCACATTGTGAGGGTGTACTATACATATCCAGGACGAAGGGCTCACCTCTCTCAACTAAAACTTGTACTTTACCTTAGAAATGTGCACAATGTACACTCACATTAATCCATATTTTTTAAAGATACTTTTTAAAAGTCTAATGATTTTACACCATAATTAGCCATATCCTGAAAGAGTACATGATTCTGCATGAGAAGACGGCATGAATACTTCCATATATAAATAAAAATGTGTGATTTACATGTGATTATATCTTAGTGTGAGCTAAAATGAGATCCTAAGGCCCATTCCAGCAGTGACTTACTGGACCCTCTCTTGGCCAAGGGGACCCCCAAAACTGAACATTCCTTTGCTCCTGATCTAATAGGCAGAGCCTAATCTTTTCAGCCAACCCTCAGCCTCAGCCACAAAAATTGCAACCCCACCACCATGAAGTTATATTCCCTCAAAATACGGCTCTGAATAAAATATCTTTACATTGTTTTACAGAGAATGGCTTTTTTGCCATCAACACCATGTTGGTTAAGATAAAATTAATGGAATTATTTGGGTAAGATCATATCATCAAATATGATATATGATTTCTTATAGTTCCTTCTTAATTTCCAAATACAAAGCAGAATTTTATACATGAAGCTGACTATGGATGAGCTACTCTGGTATTTTCAAAGAACACACCCTAAATATTACCATTACAATAAATTGATATCAAGATAAAAAGCACTCCCAAATTAGTTACATATTTTAATGATTCTTTTGAACAATTGCTGAGTTTAAAAGAGCAGGAATCAATGTAATAGAGACATATTAGTAGGCAGATAGAAAATTATAACTCTGGTGCCAGCATTCACCTAATGGGCTTGGTACAGTTGATTTGCTATCATGAGATTTAGTTTTCCTATTTGAAACTGGGAAACCTTAAATCATAGAAGGTGAGTTCTGTAAGAGACTTTAGAAACATCAAGTTAAAATTCCACATTTCATGGGGTATAGGTATTAAAAAATTTAACAAGGGCACTTGTGTTAAATAATTTAATAAGGCTCCATCTAATTTGGTATTAGTAAATCCAAACTCATACATGTGTTGCTTTTCGGTCTTTTAACTTTTAACCCCCGTGATCAGATATTGAGTTGAGTACATACTGCATACCTGAAAGACACACAATGCAAATGCTGTACCATGAGATAAAACAGATGTTATTGAGGATTATCAGGGAACTTGCCCATAGCCCATGTCTTGGCCCGACACTCCAACTTGCTTCAGTCTTACGACATGTAAGTTAGTATGTGATGGTTAATTTTTCCCATCAAATTGACCGACTCACATGTTGCTCAGGTCTATGGTCAAACATTAGTCTGGGAGTGCCTGTGACAGTAATTTGGGATGTGATGAACATTTAAATCAGTAAACCAAGTAAAGAGGATTATATTCTCTGATGTGCATGCTCCTCATTCATTAATTGAAGACCAGAATAGAATTAAAAAGAGGACTTTCTGTAAAAAGGAACTCCTCTTGACTGTTGAAGCTGGGACATTGGTTTTGTCTGACATTCAGTCCTGGACTAAAGCGTCTACTCTACTTGGGTCTTAAGTCTGCTGGATTTTGGTCTGAATTTATACCATCAGCTCTAATTCTGAAAGCCTTCAGAGTTGGACTGAAATTACACATCAATTTTCTTGGGTTTTCAGCTTGAAAACTGCAAATCTTGGGACTTCTCAGCCTCCATAATCATATAAACCAATTCCTTATAAATTCTTTATATATGTACACCAATATAATTTATAATTATTATAAAATATAATATATTAATTTATTAATAGCTATAAATTATGTTGGTTCAGTTCCTTTGGAGAACCTAACTAATGCAGACATTAAGAAAGAAGAGATGGAAAATTAAATACCTGCAAGAAGAGACTGGAATAATTTCTGCATGTGTGTTTTGGCTTGACTAGCTCAGACAGCCACCTTGACATCCAGATTTTACAGAAGTACATTTCTTCTTATTCTTGACTATAGTCAGGACCATTCTTTACTAAATAATTAACAATGTCTAGTATTGAAATTTGGGCTCTTCATGAATAAGCCACCCCTAGTTTACAGTCGAGTGCAGTTTTTGTCACATTATTTGTTTATCCCTCAGGCATATAATAAAGGTCATAGCTGTAATAAATGATATGACATCAAAAGGAGTCAAAAATGCCAAGATATATACAAATCTGGGAGCCTATAAATATTAAGATGGATAATTTAATAATAACTTAAGATATATAAAGAGCTTAGAATTATCTCTGGTATATCATAAGTGCTCAATAAAAATATTTGTTATTGAAATTTGCAACTGCTATTACTATTATTGATTATTATCATTTGATGCATATTTACTATTACTGTTATTAAAAGTAGTGCCATACAGACAAAAATTAGAATTAGTAACATGCTTAAAGACACTGGCTTTCTGAAAATACTAAGATAACTCATTACAACACTGTTGCTATGCCGTTGATAATAAGGATATAACATAATGAAGCATAAATGAAATATCAATGAATGGGGTTTTCCAATAAATACTGATTGTGAGTCACCTCTGGAAATAAAACTTCTCGAATTGAATATTTCATTGAAAACATTTTGAATTTAATGTAATGTCCTTAAAAATTAGGGACAAATGGCACATTTCCTTTTAACAGATGTAAAGGAATTGGGTACATCTAAATAATCTATGGATAAAGCTTCATACACTAGTTAGATCAATTTCTTCAGTTCCAAACACTTTGCCCATACATTTTCACCATACAAAATCACAAAATCAGGGTGGCACCTGTGGGTCAGTGAGTAGGCACCGGCTCCATATACTGAGGGTGGCGGGTTTGAACCTGGCCCAGGCCAAACTGCAACAAAAACATAGCTGGGTGTTGTGGCGGGCGCTGGTGGTCCCAGCTGGTTGGGAGGCTGAGGCAAGAGAATTGCCAAAGCCCAAGATCTGCAGGTTGTTGTCAGCTGTGACTCCACAGTACTCTACCCTGGACATCAGAGTGAGACTCTGTCTCTAAAAAAAAATCCTCAGAATCACAAAATCTCCCCAAAACCCATAATTTTTAAACAAATTAAAAAGTCTACACATGTCTATAATACTTATTTTTTGAAGTTTGATATGATCAACACTTTGGGGGGAAAAAAAGATCAATAGAATTAATCTGAAATTTAAGACTGTTGCAGCCCATATAGCCTATGGCTAGGAGTAAGAGTTGTAAGAAATACCTGTATAGCTCAATAATGGAACACCTGGGTGGAAAGGGCTTGGAGAGGAATTTAGCTCGCTTAACAAGAACGCAAGCTTGCAAGATGAGAGCAGTGGTGAAATGTCAGTCTCTACACCTGTGGTGTTGAGAAGCACGAGATCAACCTTATATTAGGCTGGAGAAGAAGGCAGTCAAGGAGCATGCATGTTCTGGAGTCGCTTATTCTAACTCTGTCTCCTCTCCTGCCTGCAGAACACCAGCACGGCGTCTCTCTGCTGAAGATTACCAAGCTCTGCTAAAGACTAAGATCTATCTTTCTAAGAAGACTGCTTTACTCTCTCTAAGACCTCTCTCTCCTCTCCTCTCCTCTCCTCTCCTCTCCTCTCTCTCTCTCTCTGTCTCTCTCTCTTCCGCTAAAGCAGACATCCCTCAGGCACCTAAGAGAAATTGTACCTGAGCAAGGCAACTTAGCAATCCGCGTCTGGAAACTGGTTAAGCTAAGCCCGAGACCTGGCCAGTCCTGGGCCCTGACAAGTGGTGTCAGAAGTGACCTGTGACATAAGACATAAAGAGAAACAATTTAAAAGGATTTTTAAAATATTATTGCAATATGTTGAGATTCATAACATTGTAGATTAGCAAACTTGTTGATTAATAGTTGCATGAAGTGAAACATTTCTGTTTTGGGGCTTTCATGACTGCATTGTAGGATATTGGGATTCTCCATTCTTCTCAAAGTGCTAGAGTTTGTCCGGAAAAGTTGCAAAATTTCCACACACTGGGATGCAAAAATCACCTAGCTATACAGATGTAATTGCTTTATTTTTAGTTGGAGTGAAATAATTATACATGTTTATGGGACACAGAGTGATATTTCAATACATATTTATAATGTGTACTAATCAAATTGAGGTAATTAGCATATCCATCAGTCTGAATACTTCTCATTTGTTTATGGTGTGAATATTCAAAATTTTCTGATTCAGCTTTTTGAAAATGTTCACTGGTGGTAACTATATTCATTCTACAAACAGAATCTATTCCTCCCACCTAGCTGTAACTTACTATCTGTTATCCAACCTCTTCTTATCTTCCTCTTCCCCCTGAAATTCCCAGCCTCTGAAACCTCAATTCTACTGCCCACTTCTAAAGGCTCTATTTTTTTTTCTTAGCTCTCACATATGAGGGAGAACATATAGAATTTATCATTCTGTACCTGACCTATTTCATTTAACATAATGTCCCTCAGGCTCAACCAGGTTGCTGCAAATGACAGTACTTCATTCTTTTATTTATTTATTTATTCATTTATTTTTTGATGATGGAAGACTTTCCATTGCACATACGTGCCACAGTTTCTTTGTCTAATCATCTAATGTTGGTCATTTAGCTAGGTTCCATACCTTGGCTATTGTGAATAGAGCTACAAAAAATAATTAGGGGGCAGATACCTCTTCAATGTACTGATTTAAATTCCTTTGAATAAATAATCAACAGTGAGAGCATTGAGATCAAATGGTACTTTTATGTTTAATTTTTTGAGAAACCTCAGTACTGTTTTCCATACTGGCTGCACTAATTTACATTTCCACCAAGAGTGTACGAGAGCTCCCTTTCTCCACATCAATGCCAGCATTTGGTGCTTTTTTTTATTTTTTTGAAAATAGCCATTCGGACTGGGTTGTGGTAGTATCGCAAGGTAGTTTTGATTTTCATCCCCCTGATGATAGGGGACTTTGAACACTTTTCACATGCTTAACAGTCATTTCTCCATTTTCTTTTGACAAACGTCTATTTGATCTTTTGCCTATCTTTTTCAGGCTATTGTTACTGCTATTATTATAGTCTTGAGTTGTTTGTATTCCTTGTATATTCTGGATTAGTCCTTTGATGGAGAAAAGTTCATAGATATTTTCTTCATTCCGTAGGTTGTCTCTTCACTCTGTTGACTGTTTTCTTTTTTGAGCAGAAGCTTTTTAGTTTGAGATAGTCTTATTTGTTTGTTTTTATCTTCATTACCTGTACTTTTGAAATCTCACCCCTAATATTTCTGCCTATGCCAATGTCCTAAAGTGTTTCTCCTATGTCTTCTTCTGATAATTGTATAGTTTGGGAGAATATATTTAAGTCTTTCATCCATTTGGGGTTTATTTTTGTACATGGCAAGGGATAAGGGTTGACTTTCATTTTTTTGTAAATAGATTTTTAGTTTCCTCAGTGCCATTTATTGAAGAGGGTAACCTTTATACAATGCACTTCCTTGGTTCTTTTGTCAAAAATCAGTTGACTATAAATATGTGGATTTATTTCTGGGTTCTTCTCTTCTGTTGCATTGATCTAATGCATCAACTTTTATACAAATACCATGCCATCTGAGTTATGATAGCTTTGTAGTTTATTTGAAATCAGAGCATGTAAGATTTGCAGGTTTTTTTTTTTTTTTCTTCAGTTTTGCTTGGCTTTGAGGGTCTTTTCTGGTTTGATATACATTTTAGGATTGTTTTTATTTCTGTCAATCATGTTATTGGTATTTTCATAGAGATGATAGATGTTGCATTGAATCTGTGGATTATTTGGATAGTATGGTCATTTTAACAAAATTAATGTTTTCAATTCTTGAGCATGGGATTCTTTCCATTTTTGTGCATTCTCTTCAATTTCTTTCTGAATTTCTTTTTCAGCTAGTTCATTATTGGTGTATAAAAATGCTACTGATTATTTTTGAAATGCACCCAGAATTTCTAAATCCAACTTTTCCTCTATTTTATTGATCTTGTTTGAACAAAAATACAGGGAAAAGGGAAAGGGAGGGGAGGGGAGGGGGGAGGATGGGTGGAGGGAGGGCAATTAGTGGGATCACACCTAGGTGCATCTTAGCAGGGTACTGGTGAAACTTATTAAATGTAGAGTATCAATGTCTTTATATAGTGATCAAGAAAATGCCATGAAGGCTATCTGTAACAGTACAATCAAAATATTTCTGATTGTATATGAAGCATATTCTGCCCTATGAT
>CAUYON010059866.1:0-19043 GCA_963573935.1 Arctocebus calabarensis | reverse complement strand
GTAGCTTGTGTCTTTATTGTTGTTGTGCTCAAGGAAGTTAATGATTTCCTGTTTTATTTCTTCCTGCACCCAACTGTCATTCAACAGAAGGTTGTTTAGTTTCCATGCCTTTGTGTGGGGTTGAACGTTTTTGTTGGAGTTGTGTTCCACCTTTAGTGCCTTGTGGTCTGAGAAAATACAAGGTAAAACTTCAATACTTTTGGTTCTGTTGAGGTTTGTTTTGTGTCCTAGGATATGATCAATTTTGGAGAATGTTCCATGGGCCGATGAGAAGAATGTATATTCCTTATCTGTGGGATGGAGAGTTCTATATGCATCTATCAAGCACAGTTGTTCTAGGGTCTCATTTAAGTCAATTATATCTTTTTAAATTTCTGTTTAGAGGATCTGTCCAGCTCTATGAGAGGAGTGTTAAAGGTCCCTGTTATTATGGTATTATAGGATATCGTATTGCTCAGACTAAGGTCTGTTTCAAGAATCTGGGAGCATTTAAATTGGGTGCATAAATATTTAGAATTGAAACGTCTTCTTGCTGTATTTTTCCCTTGACCAATATAAAGTGACTATCTTTGTCTTTTTTTACTTTAGTTGATTTAAATCCACATGTATCTGAAAATAAGATTGCAGCTCCTCTTTTCTTCTGAATTCCGCTTGCCCGAAAAACTGTCTTCCAACCCTTAACTTGGAGTTTTAATTTGTCGTTTGAAGCTAAGTGTGTTTCCTGCAGACAACAAATAGATGGCTTGTGTTTTTTAATCCAGTCAGCCAATCTATGCCTCTTATGTGGGGAATTCAAGCCCTTAACATTTATTGAGATAATTGATAAGTATGGTAGTGTTCTATTCATCTTGTTTTGTGAGAGTCCATTGCTTAGTTTTTTCTTTTGCATCAGTGTGGAAGTTAGGCTCTGACCTTTAATTTCTGAGATCTTATTTTGTTGTTGATCCATTGTGATGGTCAGTGTGTAGAACAGGTTGGAGTATTTCCTGTAGAGCTGGTCTTGTTGTCGCGAATTTCCTCAATGATTATATATCAGTAAATGATTTGATTTCTCCATCAATTTTAAAACTTAGCTTCACAGGATATAGTATTCTGGGCTGGAGATTGTTCTGTTTAAGTAGATTAAAGGTAGATGACCATTGTCTTCTTGCTTGGAAAGTTTAATTTGAGGAGTCTGCAGTCACTCTAATAGATTTGCCCTTGTAGGTCAACTGGCGCTTACTCCTGGCAGCTTGAAGAATCTTTTCTTTTGTCTTGACTTTGGACAGGTTCATCACTATGTGTCTTGGGGAAGCTCGGTTAGAGTTGAGGTGACCTGGGGTCCGATATCCCTCTGAAAGGAGAGTGTCAGAATCTTTGGTGATATTTGGGAAATTCTCATTTATAATATTCTCTAGTATAGCTTCCATTCCCCTAGGGCATTTTTCTTCCCTTTCTGGGATACCTATGACTTATATGTTTGAATGCTTCATAGAGTCCCATAATTCTGTCAGTGAAAGTTCTGCTTTCTCTCTCTTCTTTTCTGCATCCTTAACTACCTGAGTTATCTCAAGAGCTTTGTTCTCTACCTCTGAGATTCTTTCTTTTGCATGGTCTAATCTGTAGTTGATACTTTCTAATGCATCTTTAAGTTCCCTAATTGACTGCTTCAGTTCCCTCATCTCTGTCATAACCTTTTTATATTCTCCATAGTGTTCATCTCTTAATTGATTCTATGTTTGGATTTCTTTTTCCACTTTATCAGCATTTTTCATCATTGTATCCTTCATTTCCTTGATTGTTTTCATCATCTGTATTCTAAATTCCTTTTCTGTCATTTCTAACATTTCCTTATAGGTGGAATTCTCTGCAGTATCTACCTCACACCCCTTGTGCTCTGGACTGGTTTTTCATGATGCCAGGAGTTTTCTGCTAATTCTTCCTTACGAGTGATTTGTTTTATCTGTTTCCTTGCCCTAATTTTCCTTTCACTTCTTCCTGTTCTTTAAGTTGCCATGCTTCTGGACTAGGGTTTTGAAGAGTCCTTTTGGTATAGGACTAGAAGGATGAGAAGATTAAAGAGCAAGAAGGGAAAAAAGAAAGAGAGAAAAAAAGAAAAAAGAGAGAGAAAGGAGAGGGGGTGGGTAGAAGCAACTGTCAACCAAAAGAATAGAGGCACAGACAGAGGGGATGGGAGCAATATAGGTGTATAGTAGGGTACTGTGACCCAACTTTAAGTACCCCCAACTTTGGGGGTGCCGGGTTGGGTGGTTAGGTTAGCAGCTCTTTGCTAACCTGTGTGAACACAGTACCTCACCTCCACCAAGTAGAGAGGAAAGATAAAAAATGCAATAAATCAAACCAAAACAAGCAAACCGAAAACTTTATGGGATAAAATTGGGGGAAAAAAGCAATTAATATGTGTAGAAACACTAGCAAAATTGAAGTTCTAATTGTTGAAAAAGGCAACAATGGAAAACTATATTTAAACTAGAAAAATGAAGAAATAAAAGAAAGAAAAAACAAAAAAACTTTAAGGAAAATGCTGAAATTAAAAACAGTACAACAATAACAAAAACAAACAGACAAACAAGAACAAAAAAACAAAACAAAACCAAAAACAAAGAAGTATATATATCTTGCTGATATTGTCTGGGCAAGATATGATCTTCTGGTGTGTGTTATGTTTATCACAATGTTGATACAGCTGTACAAAATGGAGACTGGAGGCCCCTAATGATTTCTCAAACCCCACTGGGTGGAGAGCTTAAATCCTCCTCAGCCTGCTTAGAAGGCACTTTAAATTGCTAACTTGGGTTAAGCAGAAGCTTTCCCAGGAAAGCGCTTGTGGCTGTGATCACTTCTTAAGTGGCTTTCCACTTATCCAGTGTGCCAAACCTGGTCTCACCCTACACCCCTGAGGGCTAAGGCTACAAGGCATCTCAGTCCCCGCCTTTAGGCTGCTCAGTCACTAGATTACTCCCTCCCACCAGATGCTTCTTCTGCAATCCTGAGGATGGAGGATGCTTGAGCAGTTCTCCCACAATGGCTCCACATAGCCCACAACCAAACACTGGTAGCTCTGTCTGGCTCAGTGGCCCAGTCTGGGGCATCAGACAAAACTCAAACACCTCCACACTCTTGCCCAAGTTCTCCCAAGGCAGTTCAACTGAGTGCCAAGTCCAAAAGAAAACCAAACAGCTCATAGGTAAGGCCTTTTCAGTTTGCAATTTCACTGCTGCTGCCCCCACAGCTGCCGGTAGGATTAGACCAAACAAACACACGCAACCACTTGCCCGATCTCCACCGCTTTTGCCTTCCTCAGGGAGTCTGGAAGTCTCACGCTGTCTCCCTGCATCCCCAAAGGGATGTTTCTGGGCAGATCCCACCAGCCAGAGATGCTTAAAGTCTTCTCTCTCCAGTCTCACCATGCCCAGTTGCAAGGAAGCTGTTACTCGGCCACCATCTTGCTCCCACTCAAGATCATACATATATTGATACAGATTATAGATCTAATACATTAAATATATCTATTATAAAAATACATTATGTCTAAATAGACATATGAATGCATACATGCATGTATATATGCACATACATGTGCATATAAATATATGCATAAATAGAATCTTTCATCTTTTATCAAAAGTCTTTCTACAAAAGATAAAGTAGAAAAATGCTACTATATTAATTTTGGAAAAAATTAGTGCATCATATAGAACTGACAAGTATTACAACTAGAGTATATGAAAAACCGTATTAAGGCATAAAAAAAGCTTCAACAAGCTTGGCATCTGTAGCACAGTGGTTATGGTGCCAGCCACATGTACCAATGTGTTTGAACCCAGCCCGGGCCTGCTAAAACAACAATGACAATCACAACGACAACGACAACAACAACAAAAAACAGGCATTGTGGCAGGTGCAGGTAGCTAATTTGGAGTCTGAGGTAAGAGAATCACTGAAGCCCAAGGGTCGGAGGTTCCTGTGAGCTGGGATGCCACAGCACTGTACTACCCAGGGTGACATAGTAAGACTCTTTCTTAAAAAAAAAAAAAGCTTCAACATTCACTGCATTAATTATTTATTTGATGGATTACAATATTACCCCCGTTTCTGTGAGTCCAGCATTTAAGTAAGGCTTAGCTGAGTGCTCTGACCCAGGGTCTCTACAGAGCTGCCATCAAGGTACTAGGAGTTACTGCAGTTTAATTTGAGAAGAAAACTCACTGCCATGCTCACTCATATAGCGGTTCTTGCCAGCTCACTGGATCAAGGGCCTCAGTTTTTTCTAGCTCTTGGCCGGCGGCTTACCTCAGATCCTTAACACATGGGCCCCTCCAAATATAGCTCGCAACCTGGTCCCAGACATCACTGGGGGTGAGAGTGTCTGAAAGGGTGAGAGAGGGCAAGCTGAAGGCACAGTCTTTTGGTAACCTAATCTCAGAATCAACATCTACTCATTTTTTGCTATGTTCTATTTGTTACCAGCAAATTCCTAAGTCTAGCTTTTCTCAAGGGAAAAGATTTCACAATGAGGCAAGCATCATGGGGGTGCTATTTAGAGGCTACCTACCCCAGTCAAGAATAGAAATTTACAAAACAAAAAACACACAATATATAAACCCATTGGAAGTTATTTAACCTGGTTAGTAATAAAGGGCATACAAATCAAAACCACAATTTTACAAATGCAAAATTAAAGAGAAAGTCTGACAATACTAAATGTTGACAAGAATCTTCAGAATTCATGAGCGACGACAATGTACACTACACTACCTTAGAAAATGAATTCTCATCACTTTGAAAGTTTCACTGACACATATCTATGACTCAACCATTCTATTCTCTAGTACATATCCTATAGAAATTGCACATGAACATCAAGCTATATTCAAACTGTTCTAAACAACATTGTTCACAATAGTAAAAAGAGTCAGAAACTTGAATAGATAAATGAATGGTAATAAATTCTTACACAGAATGCAGTACTCACCACCTACATAGATCACTATTTGTGAGGAAAGTTAGTCCCAGAAAAGAAATTAAGTATAATTCAATACAAAAGTTCAAGAAGGGAAAAGCTAAACCATGTCTACTTTAGGCATATATTCACGGTATATATAGCTACATTCTAAGGAAAATCTGATGAATATGATTATATATACAAAATACAAACTGCTGTTTCATATGAGTGGAGGGGGAAATGGGATGGAAAGGGGCTCATTAGAGGCTTCAATTCTTTCTTCACCTGGGTAACACATAGGTGGATATTTAGTTTGGGGGTTATTCTTTTTAAACCACACATTTACATCATGTGCGATTTCATGTGCTTTTATATGTATCATGTGCATTTTCCATTTTAACTGAAATTGGTGGAATTTCTTTGACTTTCTGGAGAGTACCCTATACATCACAGAATCCATTAAGGATTAGGCAAAGCAAGCCATGACTTCATGATTCTAAGGGAAAATCATCTCCATCTGGACTTTGTTATAAGGCTCCATAAAGGATTAATTTAATAACTGCTGCTATTTCTATGAGTGCATTCCCTGAACGCAATGGGAATATTCTGGTATTAGAGCCACCCTTATTGCTCTTCTCTAACTAACACTGTTTTAATATATTAAATATTTCTTTTGTTAATGAGAGTAGGCTGATTTTATGTTTCCTCAAACTACTTTCTGGAAATAAGGGAATAAAGTAATTAACAAAGTAATATGATTATTTGAATTGAAAATTGCACCAGTGAACCCCTCTCAATAGTATCCAGTATTTTCATATAATCAATTTATAGGAAATAAAAAATAAATAACATGAGTCAAATGCATAAACACTGAAATAAGAAAACTCTTTAAGATGTACCACATCCATGCTATTAGTACAAATAAGACAGTTTGCATTAAAATTAAAATCTTAAAAATAATAATATAGTGTCAGAGTGAATGTTTTAAAAATGAGTTACATAAAGAGCGCAGTAGTTAACTTCCCAAAATATTAGTTCTACATTATTTGCCTCCAGTGACCCCTGAAAGGGTTTATGTTTGTGGTTTGACTATAAAAAACTCAGAAATGCTAATCATTCCATCTGGAAATTAAAAATCACAAACTGCTAGATGAATGAACGTTTCCAATGAGCTCTCTCATGCTGAATAGTAGAGGGATTGAGAATTTGTTTTGACAAAAGTGATTACAACTATTTTAACATTTTCAGTACTGAGATTGAAGAAATCAAACAAGATGCATATAAATTTAACAATACATTAATTCGTATTTTAAAGAGTGAGGTTAACTATATGAAGCTACTAAATGCAAAAATTTAAATTTTTTCCACAAATTTAGAATGTTAAAAATAAAGCAATGCTTTACTACAATGACTTGCTTTCCTTTAAAAACCTATTTTTAAATATCTAGCTTTTCCATGGCTTAGGGTTTATAAACAGCCTCGTATGGGGGCATTGTGCAGAGACTTTCTAAACTTTTTCATAAAATATTACATTATCTAAAGTCCTTTATGAGTCAATCTGATAATTGCTGAGGTTTCATGTAGAACTGTCATCATCGAATGAGTCCAGTACAAAGCATTTGGCATTTAAAACTTATTCAAATTTTAGTAACTATTTAAAACTCCAAATGGAATTTTCATTTCCCCCTTCAAAAATAATGATATATGCATTGGAGAACATAAGTAAGAAATTTTATTCTTCTTATTTTATATACTTTCCTTAAAGTTTCATAGATATAATAAGTTCAGGGCCTGAAGAGATTGAAGATCTTTAATCCCTTCAAATGAAGACCTCAGTATGTTAGGAAAAGGAGGGGGTTATTATCTGGTAATTACTTATAACTGTGATGAATGCCGCTGAGAAAGAATAAAGTTGCCTTGGACCTTACGATACTGTAGGTGATGCCAAACTTAGTCCAGGAAATCCCAAGAGATGGCTGGGAGGAAATGAGCAGAAAAAATAAAGGAAAGAGGAACGTCAAGGAATGACGAATGATCTATGGCAGGAGGTGTTATGCCCTTCCAGGAATTCAAAAGATAGCCCTATAATTGAGACACAGAAATATGGGAGGGGTGGGAGTAGAAGGGGTGGGAGAAAGGGACAGACGTCAGTTGCTTTTTCCATTTTCCATTACAGTCCTGGTGAGACTTGGTTTACCTTTTCCTTGACTACTATACCCTTCCCCTCCAAAATATTTCTGCTTAAATCCAAACTATACATAACTCCCAGAATAAAATGTTTGAGATAATATATAGTGCTGTATTCTACCCTGCAACGCACTTGATAATACACACCAGGAGAATACACAGTGAGTCATTGGTCACCTACTTGATCTTGCCTTTATTTGCCTCCCAAATCTCAACCATCCCTGGACTCAACTCTACCAGGTCTCCCCGGCGTCCACTCTACTCTAGCCTCACTGATTTTTCACGGACATTCAGAGCCTTTCTTTACAGCTTCCCTGACCTGAACATTCGCCCATATCTTCGCTAGGATCATTCTTTCTCTGCACGTGTCCCTGTTGATTAATGTCTCCTAAACAAGTTGTCTAAGTTGGGCTCTCCTCCACCCCCTGCTGTCTTTTTCTTCATAATAATTACCACATATTTTAACTTATTTAAACCTCAAGAAAAACCTTATGTGGTAGATACTATTATGGAATTCATAATTGAAAATGAAGAAACGGAGGAGAAAAAATTTAGAAAATTTATCCAAAGTCATTTTCAGAAAATGATAGGGAAGAATTTAAACCAAGGCGGTCAAGTTTCAGAGATCGAATTTATAACCTCTGTGCTAAACTGCATCAAGTTAATGAATGCTAAGGGTATGCTCGATAACTAGATGACTCACTCATTTTTTCATTCAAGTGACATTATCAATTACCTATTATGGGTCAGTTGTCTTATTTATTGGAGACAAAGCATTAAATAAAGCCAATTACTACTTTCATAAATTACATCCTAAAAGAAGAAGGCTGACAGTAAAAAATAGAAATTAAGGTATAGCATGTTGGTGGTGTTAATTAATATCTTTCCATTTCTTCTCCAACCAGCCTCCCATCCATGTCCAAGACTCCAGCTTATTCCTTACTACACCCCAGCAAAATCAGTTCTAGCAAAATCAGTCCACTTTGTATTCCACGGGCACATAAATGACCTTGTATAAATTGGAAAAGGTGGTTGTTCTGGGTGGATAAATCATAAAAAAGTTCCCATTCTTTTAAGCTGATACAGCCTGTCCTCACAATGTACTTGCTCTGGCTAATGCACCCCTCTCATTTCTCCCCAAAGGTACGCATTTTGAATTTTTTTTTTTTTTTGCAGTTTTTTTGGCTGGGGCTGGGTTTGAACCCACCAACTCCGGGATATGGAGCTGGCACCCTACTCCTTTGAGCAACTGGCGCCACCCAGCTATTTCAAAATTTTGATCAGACTAAGTGTCTGGTATTTTTTCAGCAGCACCACTTTCGAGGTGCAAAGGTATTATTATTACAGATTGAGCTCATATGTTCAGTCCCGTTTTCCTTAATCGAGATGTATACTCTTATCCAAGATTTAATGGTTTAATACAGTGCCATTTATGCATAAAATGCCTCTTTTATATTAGCATATTTATGGTGTCATGCATAGTATCACATTTTATGTCTGATACTAACTTACTCTTCCCATTCACTCTTCCCCTCATTTATTCAGTTTTAAATATTTATCCATTTTATTCATTTCATAGGCATGCAGTATCCCATCATAGGAATAATTTGTTTCCAATTTAATTAATGCTGCAATATTTTGTGTGCACATATCTATACCTAGATTTAGAAAATCTCAGCCCTATAGGAGGCACATTTTAAACTATTTTATCTTGCCAAATTATTTTTCAGAGTCCTGATACTATTTTAAACTCCCATCAGCATTGTTTTCCCAAGTATACACCAATAACAAGGCATTGTCAGATTTTAAATTTTTGCCAATCTGCTATTTGTCAAAGGGTTTATTGTTTTTGCTCTCCTTTGCATTTCCCTATTAGAGCTTGAGCATCTTGATATGTAGTTTAGGGTTGTTTTTTTTTTTTTTTCTGTGAGTAACACATTCATATTTTTAGCCTTTTTTTTTTTTTTTTGAAACATGGTCTCACTTTGCCACCCTCAGTAGAGTGCTATGGTGTCATAGCTCACAGCAACCTCAAACTCCTGGACTCAAGTGACCCTCTTGCCTCAACCTCCCCCGTGGGTAGGACTACAGGTGCCCAACACAACCCCCAGCTATTTTTAGAGATGGGGTCTCACTCTTGCTCAGGCTGACCTTGAACTCCTGAGATCAAGCAATATACCCGTCCATCTCAGCCTCCAAGAATTCTAGGAGTACAGGTGTGATCAAACCCCTGAGTTCAAATGATCCTCCTGCTTCAGCCTCCCCAGTGGGTAGGACTACAGGTACTCTCCATCACACCTGGCTCTTTATCTATTTTTATCTGAGTTAAACAATTTTTATGAATTTATTAGAGTGTTTCATTTATTCTGGAAAACATTCCTCTGTCAGTAATCACATTGAAAATATCTTCTCCCAGACTTTAACTTGCCTTCTCTCTGTGTTATGTTGTCTACTGTAAAACCAACGCATTATTTCTCCCTTAACATTTGTACTTTCATATCTTGTTTAAAAATCCTTTCCTCCCTGAAATTTATATAAATAGTCACCTATACTTTTCTTAAAGATTTTTAGTTACTTCATTCAAATTTTAATTTTATTTTTCTATTGTGTGACATACGGTTCTTTTTAAATTTATTTTCCACCTAGATAATCAAATTCTCCCCTAACTGAGAATTAAAATTTCTTCTCTCCTGTCTCATTAGTAAAGCCATACCTGTGGTTTACCAATTTTTGAAGATGATGGCAAGTTGATGTCTGGAATTGCTACTTTTTATTGTCACCTCATTATCTATTGATTGTCTATCCATATACACAGGCATATTTACAATTTGGGATAAAGAGTTCATAAAGGAAATTTTTAAAACTAAGGCTCAGCCAAACATTTACGGTTCTCTTAACACAGACTTCTCTGTTTCCAACCATCTACAAACAAACAATTCCATTTTTAACAGATTACTTCATCCATTTGTATATTCCAACCAAAACCCTGGAATTGCTGCAAAGAAACACATTGTATTTTTTTCCTTTTGCTCCAACCGATTCCCCACCTGCCATGTTCTCCCCTCCCCCTCCTGGCCTAGCCAGCCCTCCTTACATATTCATGGCCCACAGGAGCCCCACACGTCACAGTTCACCAACTTCCCTGGGTTATTCACTTGGTTTTCTTCCTCCATGAACATTTTTTTTCCCTCCTGCCTGTGAACTCTGAAATACGTGTCACGACTGAAGAAACGATGAACATAATATCAGAAACCTGGAAGTATTTATGGAAGAACATATCTGATAAATGGTGAACTTTCTGGTTGAAAATTATACCTTAGTCAAAGAGCCAAGGGAAATTTACCGATGTAATTTAAATGCAAAAAGTCTAGCAGAAATGAAAATGACTATAAATATTTCCTTTTAACTCCTTTTGGATGTATCTGTTTGACCTCCTTTCTAGTCTCTGACATTTTTTTTTGGCCAACTTGGTGCTAATACATCATCCATCAAGCCAGCACAACAAGGAAATGTTATTGCAGGAAAAAAAAATTAAAGGCTTAAAAATATTGTTGATTGAAGAACATAGAAAACATCATTTAAAAGCGTTTTAAATTACCATTCCTTCCATCGCAGCTAAATTTCCTTTGTCTCATTTCGTGCAGCTGGTCTGAATGATGACAGAGTGGCTTGTGATTATGTGGGTGACATTAGGTGCCAGCTGAAATGGACACTAACGGAAGAATCCAGCTTCCTGAATTTATAATCCCTGCTACATTTGGCACTGCACCAACTTTACAATTATGCAGCCCTTTTCTCCCATCTTTATTTTTTTCCGTAAATCCCATGGCCAATGAATGCTGCTATGGCAACGAAAGCCACGGAAAGCCAGGGGGGCCTTGACTATAAAAAGAGTTTTAGAGCATGGTGGTAACTGAGAGCCCGGTGGCAGACTCTCAGCCACCACATACTGTTGTGCATCTTGTCTAGGAGCAAACGCTTCCACCAGATTTATTTACCTGCGTTGTGGAATGACTTGGTACAGAATTCTAAGGGCTGTTATTGCTATGGTGGTTTTGTTTCCAATTATTGCATGGTTCATTCAAATCACACAGGTACATTTCCACCAGTCATAAGACGCTCCCTAAAATAGACTTTTAGGAACTGAACACAGCTGTCAAAATAATGTTATCGTCTTCAAAAATCTGTTTTGGAGATAGTTATTCCAAAGAAATTTGAAAGCTATATTCTTCTATTAGCACACTAAGTAGTTCATACCAGTTTAGTAAATCAAATATTCCATACTGCTAGCTTAATAAGATGGGGAGTCATGCGTGAAATGACTGCC
The DNA here is from genome assembly GCA_963573935.1 of Arctocebus calabarensis. NCBI lineage: Eukaryota > Metazoa > Chordata > Mammalia > Primates > Lorisidae > Arctocebus > Arctocebus calabarensis. The sequence continues at coordinate 7,584 of CAUYON010059866.1, read as the reverse complement.
AGGTTAATGACATAGGGAGGCAGGCATGGCATGGATCTGCATACAATAGCACAGAATGTTCTCCTAAATCCTTTAAATTACTCATCAATTCTTAAACAGGCATTTAACTAAATCCTCATTCAGAATCAGGAAGAAAGTTTTTGGAAAAGAAAAAAAAAACACCTATGTATTTGAAGTGACTAGATAGGAACTAAACAAAACCAAAAAGGTTATGTGGGGTTTGAAATTGTTTTGGCTGGGAGAAAGGATTACAGATCTGTGTAATGACACGCACGCTTCTCCCAGGCCCACACACCAGCCTCGGGCTGCTGCCGGGCACTGTCTGTAGTACGTGCACAGGGGCACAGATCGGAAGTTTCACTTCCAGCCTCAGCAGCAAAGATGGATCTCTAAAGCAGCACACACACAAAATGTAGATTAGATCTAAAAGTGTTCATTGTTTACAGTGTTTTGAGACCCAATTCTGGACAAAATGAACACGTTTTCTTTCACTTGGCAACCTACACATTGGAGCTGTGAAGGAACAGGTATCCCTCCAAAGGGCTTTGTTTCTACTGGTTAAGTTCCTTTCAGACAAACTGATCGGACTGCTTACAACCAGAGCCGTGATAAACCCCGACCGTTACTCAGAGGAAATCAGAAAGCACTCAGGTCACAACAAGGCTGTTTTCGCTATCTGATAATAACAGTTCACAAAAAGCTTCATTAACTCTTACAAACACTCATTACAAAATGGGTTGTACACGTAGATCTAAAAGCCAAAGCCCATCCAAAGATGAAGGATGCAAAGATTGAAGGCGACTGGTCTTCTCTTCCTGTCACATCTGGTAATAATGGTCCCCGAGCTCTGAGCCCAGACTCTGCTCCTGTGTGCTGAGGGCACCGTCTGCAGCCCTCACCATCGTGGGGCTTTCTTTCCATTTCACAGATAGGTAAATTGAGGCTTACAGAAGTCAAGTAACTATTCCAAGTGATGGGCAGAAGCCAGGATTTAAACAGCTTTCTGTCTCAATTTAAATCCCCTTCCCTTTCTAGTAACCACACTATCTCTCCAAGATGTATTTATTAGCAGAGAATAAATAACTCATGTCTTGAGAGAATGAAGAAAAATAGGATGAGATTCTTTTTTTTAAGTCATGTAGATTTTCCAGATTCCTCACACTGCCATCATGTGCCAATGCAGGACACAAGCCCCGACATCACTTCTTATGATGTAGTTACTCTCTCTGGGGATTTTGATTTTTTTAGCTGATTAAAAGTATAAGACACTTGTAATCCTAGCACTCTGGGAGGCCAAGACAGGAGGATTGCTTGAGCTCAGGAGTTTGAAACCAGTCAGAGCAACAGGGGGACTCCGTCTCTAAAAAAATAACTGGGCACTGTGGTGGGTGCCTATAGCCCCAGCTACTCAGGTGGCTGAGACAAGAGAATTACTTGAACCCAGGAGTTTCAGATTGCTGTGAGCTATGAACCCTGGCACTCTACCAAGGTTGCCAAAGCAAAACTCTGTCTAAATAAATAAATAAATGATATACAACAAATAGGCAATAGGATGCATTTTGTTTCTAATTAATATCTTAACACATTCTGATACCTGGTTACAGAAATATAAAGCAAAACCCAACCCCTTGAAAACAGAGGCAAAAAGTGTCCATGTAAATATTTACATATGACCAATGAGTTGACATAACTCCATAAAGAGATGTTTTCCTTCAAGTATACCCTTCTTTAGGTGTTCATATATCTGAATGGAAAATCCTTAGCAGTGATATGGGCAGCCTTGATATCAATTAAAATAGTGGCCATAGCTACAACATGTGTTTCTCTGCCTAAGGTGGGATTTAGCAGTTAGCTGCTAAAGCATAAATTATTTGCAACACTTACCTAACATGCATCCAATAAATATAACTGTGAATTTTTTTTTTTTTTAGTTGTAACATGTACTAGCCCAAAAGTATGAGAAGCAGGGTGTATTCTTCTGCTTGGTTTATAAATTGCACATAAAGAAATGCACTTAAAATGAGAATAAATAGTGGATATGGAGTCAGATTATAGACATGCACAAATAAATGAAGCATAGATTTTTGTTCTCCAGAAGCTCACAGTCTAATTGGGAACAACACTGGCAAATATTTAATCTTCTAGATACTGCAATACATGGAACCATCAGAGCACAGAGGGATAAATTTAGCCCAGGCAAGAGTGGGTGGTAGGGAGGTTGTGGAAGGTTTCCCAAGTGACATCTAAGTTGAAAGTGATAGGATACAGGGGCTTAGTCAGGCAAGTGGAAGGAGCGTAGCCTGTCCGTCAAAGAGTTTGAAATAATCCAGCCAGGAAGGCAGGCGAAGGATAGGCAGCTCAGGGATGCCAGGGGATGGCATGTCAAGACCCATGTAGTGTTCACCTCTACAAAACCCTATGGGTGAAACTGGGTTTTAGTTTTGAAGCATAGTTTCAATGGGCATATTTTATGATCCAAAAAATGGCATAAAGTAGTAGACGAGACTGCTGTGTATGGTGGGATGATGTGTTAAGGTCTCATTTTCTCAAAAAAAATTAAATTGCCTAAGATCCATAAAAAGAAGGAAATTTAAGCTGAGGTAGGTGACAAATTAAATATACTCTCTTGTTCTTTGCACGGTCTAGAGATACTTGTTTCTTACTGGTTTAATTTTTTTCTCAGACTGCAGGCACACAAAATTGGGTTATGCAAGATTCTTAATTAAACTACGCATGTCCTGCTTGCTTTCTTTCACACATTTATTAATTTCAGTAACATAATAATTGCCTAGAAAACCACAATCCCTAAAATTTATGATCTAAAAATCTACATCTAATTGTACAGAATGCTCACCACCAACTATTACCTTCAACCAGGCAGCAATCATCCCCCAAATTATCCATCGTTCCCTCACTTTCCCTTTTAGATAATATTATTGCTTCTGAAGTTTATAAACATTGATATATATTTACTCTATTATGTATACATTTATCTTAAATATTTTTATCATTTATATGAATTTACTAAGCATATCAAGAATAATTTTAAACTATTTCTGTCTTAATAAAGATGATATATAGCATGCAATTCTTTGAGAATTTATTTTTTGCTTAAAATTGATTTAGTCTATTGCTAAGATTTTATGAAGAAGACCCCTTTGGCAATTGAAGCAACACCAAAAATAAATAAATGGGACATGATGAAGCTAAACATCTTCTGAACAGCTAAAGGTACTACAACTAAAACTAACTGACAACCTTCAGAATGGGAGAAGATAATTGTATGCTACAAATCTAACAAAGGGCTGATAATTAGAATCTAAAGAAAACTCAACAGGAAAAGAGCAAACAATCCCATTGATAAGTGGGCAAAGACATGGAAAAAAACTTCTCTAAAGAAGACAGACCAATGACCAACAAATGCATGAAAAAATGCTCATCCCTAATCATCAGAGAAATGAAAATCAAAACCACCCTGAGATATCACCTAACCCAGTGAGAATAGCCCACATCATAATAGCCCACAAAGACCAAAAGCTGCAGATGCTGGCATGGATGTGGAGAGAAGTTACCTGTTTTACACTACTGGTGGAACTGCAAATTAATCCAGCCCTTATGGAAAGAAGTATAGAGAATCCTTAAAGAGCTAAAAGTAAACATTCCATTTGATTCTGCAATCCCATTACTAAGTATCTACCCAGAAGAAATAGAGTCATTTTACTAGAAGGACATTTGCACTAATTGAATGTTCATCACAGCTCAATTCACAGTCACCAAGATGTGGAATCCACCCAAGTACCTATCAACTCATGAATGGATTAATAAATTGTGGTACATGTATACCATGGAATACTATTCAGCCATAAAAGATGGAGAATTTACATCATTTATATTAACTTGGATGGAGTTGAAGAATGTTCTTCTTAGTGAAGTATCACTAGAATGGAAAACCAAGCATAATGTATACAATACTAATGTCAAACCAATAGATAAATAACTATACACTCATATGAAAGAAAAGCAGAATTAAATTTGTCAGGGAGGGACAGAGAGAAGAGATGAGGGAGGGAGATGGGTGCAGTCTCACCCAATGTGCACAAGGTGAGGTGTCCAGCACATGCCCTGGGTGAAGGGCTCAATCACAACTTGGACTTGACCTGACAAATGCAAACAATGTAATCTAATTATTTGTACCCTCATAATAATCTGAAATTTTAACAATAAAATAAATTATTAAACTTATATCTCATTTTCCTCCTCTGCCCACATTTTTATAAATCATATCGAAAATTATTATGTCCATTACTTATATCCAATAATTGAAATCCTGCTTTGTTTGTCTGGAATGGGAACATTTTTTATGCCTAAATTTTTCTAACATCTAAATTAATTTAAAATATTATGCCTTATGTACATAACCCCATACCATATTAAGAAACTCCTAAAAATGTGAAGCTAAGCTGAACTCACAGTCCCCTTCTCTTAGCTTTTTCATTTTGGAATGTAGGCAAAAGAGACATTATATCACAGAGCATAGGAGATAGAACATGGACTCCAAAACCAGAGACCTGAGTTTGAATCCAAGCACTGCCACTTACTAGGAATGTGACATGAAATAACATCTCTGATTTTGCTGAGCCTAAGGTTCCTCTGTACAAAATTAATATGAACATAACTACTTATAGGGTATTATAAATATTTAACTAGATAATTAATCAAAATCATTGTTCTAAACCTAATTAGAATCCCCTGGGAAACTTTAGCAAGTACTGATGGCTGGGTCCCTTCCCCAGAGATTTCGGAGATAATTGGTCTGTAGTACAGCCTGGGCATTTATTTTTTCAAAAAGCTACACATAGATTTTAATGTTTATCTAAGATGGAGATATACAGATCTAAATATAAAGCCTAACCCACTGCATGGTGTATAAAAAGCATGAAAAATATCCAACTAGGATGATGATGACAATCAGAAGAAGAAGAAAAGGAAGAGGAAGAGCAAGAAGGAGAAAGAGAAGAGTGAAGACCAACAGGAGAGAGAGGAGATAAATTTCAGCTACAAAATTCAGGCAGTGAAATTGTCCTAGTGTGATTATTCTTCCCCAAAATTCAAGACAGAAGCAAAACTTAGCATGGAGATTTACAGAAACTTCATTATTAAAAATGCATTCTGTTTTCATAGCTTTTAATTTCTAACCCCCTATGTAGCCTATAAAATAAATATAGCATCACTTTTGGGAGTAAAAAATAGAGAGTTCAATGGCATTGCAATAGGTTAGGGCATAGCTAAGCCAGATTGCAAATTCCAATCTAGTTGTTTCAAGTTCAAGACTATTTCTACTATGTTACAATTGTCCACAATGGACAAAGGTAAAAAATTCTGCCTCTTCATAGAGGTAACTTAGACAAAATTTCTAAGTCTACAATATACTCCAGAAGTCATGATGATGTTAGCAAAGACTCACATTTCTTCCTTCACTAATGATCTCATCAACTTAGGAGTAGTTGGAAGCTAAAGACTATATTTTATTCATACTTATCTCCCTAGTGAGTTGCTTAATACTTGGCACTTAATAAGTGTCCAATAAATGGTTGTTGAGTGAAAACTAGAATACTCTAAAACATACCACTTTTAGCAATTTAAAGAAAGAAAGAATGAAACAGTAACAATATCTGAGAATAAAAAGTCTAAATCCTTCCTTTAAAATGAACAGTCATTAATATAGTGCAATAATTACAGCAGAAAACAGAAGTTATTGTGTACTCTTACTCTGCCTCTCTCGACCCCTCTCCACACACACACACACACACACACGTACAATGACAGCTCTGATGGTCATTCCAGAAAAAGAGTTTCAAAATTGCTTTGAAGGGTGTGCTAGGCACTGGCATCAATGCATCGCTTCCCAGAGGAGTACTTTGAGAATGACCATAATGATATTCAGAAATGAGGTATGGAGCAATTTTTCCAGGATGAGTTCACAAACTTAATTGTCTGACTTTGTGTGTGTGAGTATGTGTGTGTATACTTGTATATATGCACATATGTGTGTGCATATACATACATATATATATACAGTAACACACATATACATATATTCAAAAACTAAACTAATTAAAAAAGTATTGTTTAGTATGTAAGATTTTACAAACCTTTTATTTTATCAGTGGAAATTGACCATGATGGATCTTTTTAGTTTCAATTAAGGTTGATCTAAATTGTATAAGTAAATTTTTTAACTTCAAATTCAGTAAGATTATAAACAAAAACAAAAAAAAAGAAATGCAATAAGATCACATAAAATTTTGCCAACACCTAGAAAATAGAAATCAATATTACTGCCTATAAAGACGGAGTACAAAATTATTGGATAGCTATGATTATAGAAAACTTTTGACGTAAATGAAAGTAAGAAATAAGCTTGTTATTATACAGAAAAACAACTTTCTGCCTAATATATTAATAATATTAATAAAGGTATAGTTTACTTAGCATAATACTAAGAGCCACAATAATATTAAATAAACAGCATAAGAGCTTTGCATAAATATTAAAATGTACCCTCTATATCACAATAATCACACCTTATTTAGCTAGCTTTTTGGATATGATGAATTTATATGATGGTCATTTACTGGCAGTCTGACAGAAGAATGGGGACTTCATTTCCTGGTGAATAGTGGACATAGGGGTTCAGATGATTTTGAAACCCTATTTGAGATGATAGTAACACTGTTTTCTGAGGGGCAGGGGCAGGAGGCATCCTTTTCTATCCTCACTTAAAGATAGGCATTGAGCAACATGGGTAGTTCACCTGGTATCACAAAATTTCAAAAGGTTACATGACTTCAAAAATCTCTGGCCCGCAGGGTGGTAAAGTAAAGATTCATGGAAATTCAGGATTAAGCTTGCCTTGGAGGCAGCAAATAATTTAAATGAAAAAAAATTGGGTTGCAAATTCTAAGCAGTAGAAGAACATGATCAAAAATAACCCTGGTACAAGTCATCAAGAGAAATAATAATGAGATCAGATTAGCCAGACCTGGGGTCCATTTGAAAAAAAGAGTGGAAGACAGATTTGGAATGTTGGGTTAGGACCAGGTGGAGGATTTTAATATATTTCATTTTATTCGAGTTGCTAATTAAGAACCTGTATCACACAGAAGAGACTAAAAGGTTACGATGAGATTCAGAACAGAGTCTTAGTGCTTTAAGACAGAAGACAATTCTCCCTCTGGTTCCTGCTACATGCTCATCTCAGGTTGGTGGCAGATGGCTTCATATGTGTCTGATCAAGGGATACAGGTTGAACCATCAAAAATGGTTTCACCATTCAAAACGTCACCATGGAAGGGGGCAGGGAAAAGATATGCACACAGAGACTCTGCTATGGTTTGAATAGTCTTGTTTTTTTCCAAAATTCACATTGAAATTTAATCAATATGACAGTTGTTTTTTTTTTTTTAATTTTTATTTTTTATTAAATCATAGCCGTGTAGATTAGTGCAATCATGGGGTATAGTGTGCTGGCTTCATATACAATCTGAAATATTTTCATCCAACTGTTCGACATAACTTTCATGG
>CAUYON010059864.1:0-28832 GCA_963573935.1 Arctocebus calabarensis | reverse complement strand
GTGGCATCCCTAAGAAAGAAAGGCAGAAAGCTGTGATGAATAGTTTGTAAATAAAGGTACAGTTAGCTACAATTTCCCTTTTTCCCTAAGTGTGCCGACTTTAGAGGTGCTTTGGGGACACCCCATGTAGCAGAGCCCTCTGTATTCATCATTCACTTTCCATAGTGACCAGCCCCCAGGCAGTCATATCTCTTCCCCTCCCTGCTCACCTTTCTCACACCTACCTGTATCTTTTTTTTTTTTTTTTTTTTTTTGAGACAGAGCCTCAAGCTGTCACCCTGGGTAGAGTGCTGTGGCATCACAGCTCACAGCAACCTCCAATTCCTGGGCTCAAGCGAATCTCCTGCCTCCGCCTCCCAAGTAGCTGGAACTACAGGCACCCGCCACAACGCCTGGCCATTTTTGGTTGCAGCCTTCATTGTTGTTTGGCAGGCCCGGGCTGGATTCGAACCTGCCAGCTCAGGTGTACGTGGCTGGCACCTTAGCCCATTGAGCCACAGGCGCCGAGCCCACTTAGCTGTATCTTGAAGCAAGTAAAAGCTTTTCAATTTTTATTTTTATATAGCTTACCTCAGGACAGAGTGAAACCATTTGACCTTGATGTTTCTAATTCTCCAATGCTGTTTTGACACATTAAATGGCCCTGAAGGCCATCCACAGATAAGGCTGCAGACCCTATCTGTATCTCTTACATTTCTCTAAATACATACCAAGGATCTCTAATTTACAGTAACCGTTGTTGGGAGAAATAATCAACACAAGATTAAACTGGAAATGGCTCAGATTGTACGTGGTAACCTTTAGAGATAAGTGAAAAATAATGTCTGGTATGTCTGACAAATTCTTAGATCTTTCAAAAAACTGTTTTCAGCTGGGTGCGGTGACTTAGGCCTGTAATCCTAGCACTCTGGGAGGCCAAGGTGGGTGGATTGTCTGAGCTCAGGAGTTCAAGACCAGACTGAGCCAGAACGAGACTTTGTCTCTAAAAAAAAAAAAATTAAAAAAAAGGAACTGGGCGCTGTGGCAGGCGCCTATAGTTCCAGCCTCTTGGGAGGCTGAGGCAAGAGAATCTCTTAAGCCCAAGAGTTTGAGGTTGCTGTGAGATGTGATGCCACGGCACTCTACCGAGTTTCACAAAGTGAGACTCTGTCTCAAAGGAAAAACAAAACCTGATTCAAACTCAAAAATTGAGTTTGATAGAGATAAAAATTTTGTGGCACAAGCTATAAGGTTGATATGGATAAAACCATTCAGTAGATCAGATCTGTTGATTTGAAATGGAAGGGAACTGATCTCAGGAAAGTAGTGACCAAGTAAAAACAAAAAAAATTAGGAACATGATATGAAAACTAATTAAGGAACTAATAAATGGGCTAAATTCTCTGTAGAAAATGCTTTTGGATGAAAATTTATTTTGTATTAAAATATCCAAATAAACAATTTGGATTAAAATGCATTCAAAACTTTCTCAGGGATAAAATGGTGTTCTCAAAATGGCCGGTACCTGGCTTGGCACTCATGCTCAGGGGTTAGGATGCCGGCCATATGTACCGTGGCTGGTGGGTTCGAACCGAGCCTGGGCCTGCTAAACAACAATGAGAAAAACAAATAGCCGGGCATTGTGGTATATGCCTGTAGTCCCAGCTACTGGGGAGGTTGAGGCAAGAGAATTGCTTAAGCCCAAGAGTTTGAGGTTGCTATGAGCTGTGATGCCACAGCACTCTATTAAGGGTGACATAATGAGACACTGGCTCAAAAAAAAAAAAAAAAAGTCCGGTATCTGTCTCTGGCTAGTCTTCAATTAATTTCATTCAGGTGTGTGAGAGGGCAGTGCAAGGATCAGACACCTTCAGAAGGGAGAGGCTCGGGCAGCCTGACCAGTGCCAGTCCCTAGGGTTCCGCAGAGGATAACAGCAGCGTTCATGAAGCTGAGATGGACACCCGTGTTGTCGACTCGAGTGGTCATGCTGGCTTCTCTCCCTCACTGAAGTCCAGGGCTGATAGGCCATGTTCTCAGAGGCTTTCCATCTTTCTCAGTTGAGTTGGAAAGGAATCTGAGACTGTTCTTCATGAACTTCAACCTGGGGGATGGGCTCTTGCCAGCAGCACCTCCATAACACTTGCTGTAAGGAGACAAGGACAAAACTGTATCAAGTGAAAAAGGATGGTGGCTTCTGGCCTAACGGCTGGCCCTGTCTGGTAAGGACCCTGGCTGGTCCCCGTGTGGCTGAGTTAGTTCCTGAGGCTTCCCTCCCTCCAGGGCTCTGCTGCCCTGTGCAGTCTGCAGGCTGGTTGCTGATCTCACACTGGAGCGGCCTTTGCTCCCCCAACATGGTGCTTTTCTGGTCCTCCCTAGGAAAAAGCCCCTCCCGGTCCCTGCCCTGGTGTCTGTCCTTCCACTGGCTCCCCTCTGAGAAGGTGAGGAAGGGTGCGGATGGGCAGGAGAAGTCGGGAGAGGTTGGGCTCAGAGAAGCACAGAGGTGTTGGGGACCAGCTCTGCTCTATGGTGGCATCTGGCTCCTGGCTTCTCACTCATGCTCTCTGCAAATCTCCCCATCCATCCTGATCTGTGTGGCCAGCGTGGCATTGGCTGGTGGCCTTGGTTAGCTTGAAGAAGTAGGCTAGACTTAGCTTGCCCAGGTGGCATGGGATAGAAGTTTGGAGTGAAGGCTCTGGGCTGGGCTTGTGTCTTGACTCCACCCTTGTTAGCGCTGTAATCTCGGGCAAGTTAGTTAACCTTTCTGAGCCTCCGTCTCCTTTATAAAGTAAGGGTGATTATGGACTGACCTCCTAGAGTTATTTTGAGACTTAAAGGAGGTACTGAAAATATTTTAGATGTCATCTGCCATAGAATAAATGCGAAAATAGTAACTGCTACGATTATTTTCTTCTTTGCAATCATCCGTATCCAGACTTACAGGTTTGTTGGTAGCTGGGTACTAGGTTTATCCTGCGGGCGCCTTCCCTGACTTGGAGCCACCACCTGCTAGGGTGGGGCTTCGGGCAGTCTCTTCCTTTGTGGTTTCTAGAGCTGACTGCCTGGCGTGTGAGAAATTCAGGTGGCTTCAGGACAGGAGCCACAGGCAGGAGGTGGCCATCCCATGTGCAGTGTGGGTTCCCATCTTGTTTTTGGTGCCATAGCAGCTTTCTGCCATGTGTTGCTGACAGAATGCCCAATTGGCTAATGATCATGTTAATGCCAGACTTACCCTGAGGGGCAGCTGCTCAATGGCAGAGCTGAAATAGCCCAGGCTCTGGCTGACCACTAAAAGGCTGTATGACATCACCTATTCTGGGCACTTCTTGGAAAATTGAGGGACTTGAACTGTGTGGTCGTTAAACTACCTGGAACCTTTGCAAAAGTCCACATGCTCTTGTTCCCTCCTGAGAGCAACTGTGGGCTATCGTGGGCGCCCAGTCAGGGGTGTGCCTGCAGTCTGCCTTCCTCTTCTGCTGGCAGGCTGATCAATGGCAAACCTGTCTTCCTGCCCTGATTTGCTGATGACATTTTGTGGAACCCCCACATATCTGAGTGCTTCATAGTCACAGCTGGCCCAGGCCGATGTCTAATGAAGGTCCCCTATCAAATTCATTCATAAGCAGCCTTTTAAAATTCTCTCCATGGAGCTGTTTCCTTAAAAGCCATTCATATCTGTGAGTCATGAAGATATTTACATTTTTCCCTGCCTTGCGTCTTACACCTCAGATCAAACTCTAAAGTTCTTCACGTTGCTATTGTCACAAGCAGGGCCTCAATTCTGTTTGCTCGTTGAGTTTCTCTGCGGTGAGTGAAGCTCCTCGTGACTCATGCACACCTCGGAGCCTGTGAGGTGTGCAGCCCTTATTCCAATCAGTTATTAATACCAGGGCCCAGGCCCTCCATTAGGGTTCAGAGGTAAAATGTTATCAGTCGTGTCAAAGATTTTGAGGTGTCATTTTGCCTACGATGGTGAGGACCAGCTAGCCAGCGCTCTCTGGGATTGCTGCACTGGCACCTGACTTTGGAGGTCATGTGTCCACAATGACACTGGGAAGCCATCCTGGCACTTCACTCTCTTGAGACATGTGAGGACTCTTTGGTGCCTCGTGTCCTCATGGCCTAGCCAGGTGCCTGACATCCTTCTTCTCTGATGAATCTTTGACAAACTTTCTCCCCCCGCTACATTCCTATTGCACTTTATACCTCTGTCACTCGTCGTGTCTGTCACTCGTCATGTCTCTTGTCACTCGTCTGTCTCATAGAGTTGCAAGGAATGTGTCTGTTCTCCTTTATTTAGATGTGGGCCCCTCCCTGCCAGTGCTTAGCCTCCAGGGAATACTTAATAATTGTTGAAGGGACTTTGTCCATCCAGTGCTCCTTTTCCTTGTGCACTCCTGTCTGGTCCTTCCTTGTGTACCTAGCTTTGGAAGATGTTTTATGAAATGTAATCTCTAGCACATAGCTCAAAACTTCTAGCCTGTACTCATTACCCAGTTCCAGGCTGCTTCCATGTTTTTAGGTATTTTTTAAGCAGCACCCCAGTTCTTGCTGCCACTGTCTTCTTTATCTGCTCAGACTGTTGTGTCAAAATGCCATAGACTGGGTAGCTTTATTGTGTGATTCTAGAGGCTGGGAAGTCCAACATCAGAGTTCTGCATTCTCAGTTCTTGGTGTGCTCTTGGCCTAAGAAGGATCAGACTCACCAAAGTAAGGCAAGCATGAAACAAAGTTTATTGAGGAAAAGAAAGATAGGTTTACAGAGTAAGAACAAGATACAGGTTTACAGAACAAGATATGCTCACCCTAGGTAACCAGGGGGCCCCCATTGTCATGATAAGAAAAGGCCTTTGGGTATGGCTGGGGTTCTGTTTTGTACTGCCTGGATTGGCCCACCTTGTGGGTCAGAGGTCGCCTTGGAAATATAGTGTTATTGCTCATGCAGACCCCCCATGGCCTCCCTGAAAGCCTGTGAGGGGTGGGAGGCTGGGGTTGTGTGAATTGCAATGCAGATTTAAGCTAATCACATGATAATTAGCCTTAATATTGTTCTAGATCATCTTCCAGGCTCTGTTGTACCTGTGCTGCTTGGCCCCTGGGCTATAGAGTCCTCTCTGTCCGTTTGCATTTGGCATGCTGAGCTCTGATTGGTAGATTGGTAGGGCATCCCTCCTCCCCAGGTGTGAGTAGTCACTTGGGACAGGATCAAGGTGCGTGACACTGAGATGGAGCCCCCACCTTTGTCCTCTTTCCCTAGGAGAGCCAGAATCCTTCCTAACTATCTACCTGACAAAGGTGCCAGCAGATTTGGTGCCTGGTGAGGGCTCTTCTTGGCTTTTGGACGGATGCCTTCTCACTGTAGGCTCATGTGGTGTTTCCTTGGTGCATGTGAGTGGAGAGAGGGAAAGGTCTTCTAAGGGCTCAGACCCCTCACAAGGGCCCTGCCCTCATGAGCTCTCCAACCCTAATCCCTGAAGACGCCACCCCCTAATGCAATCATGTTAGGGGCTGGGCTTTAATATGTAAATTTGGGGGGATACAATTAGTCACATTCAGTCTGTGACAGGAGCCCTCCTGCAAGTCTCACCCAGTGGCCTTTTACCTCTTTTGAGGTGGAGCTTAGTAATTAGGGAGGAGGGTGTTTAGCTGGCACCTTGCCTCACCTTGAGACCAAGACAGATGGAGAGAATAGATGGTGGGTGCAGAACAGGTGCACAGCACTTTGAGTGAATGAATAAGTAGATGAGTGATGTAGGTGACATCTGGTTTCTGTGGGTTAAGTGTGGCATGAACACTCACATTAGTTGGATGTGTGATATGACAAGGCAAGCATGTTGCTGATGCCACTGTACAGGAGATGAAGAATCCTGTGGAAACTTCAGCAACTCACCAGGACTTCCACAGAGAGCACGTACTTCTCAACGACTGCTTCAGATGGCCGTTTTCTTTCCCCTCTTTGTAGATATTTGTTTCTCTCATTTTGGACTCATCAGATATGTGGTAGCAGGTGTGAGGAGGTGCTGGGCCCATAGTATGGCAGCAGGTGTGAGGAGGTGCTGGGCCCATAGTATGGCAGCAGGTGTGCGGAGGTGTTGGGCCCATAGTATGGCAGCAGGTGTGAGGAGGTGCTGGGCCCATAGTATGGCAGCAGGTGTGCGGAGGTGTTGGGCCCATAGTATGTCAGCAGGTGTGAGGAGGTGCTGGGCCCATAGTATGGCAGCAGGTGTGAGGAGGTGCTGGGCCCATAGTATGGCAGCAGGTGTGCAGAGCTGCTGGGCCCATAGTATGGCAGCAGGTGTGAGGAGGTTCTGGCCCTGTAGTATGGCAGCACCTTTCAGAAGGTCCCCATGGCAGCATCTTTTCTTGCCTGAAGAAGAAATAGGTCTGTAATCAAGTGGGAAAGAGAGTTTGCACTTAAATGTTGAGGCATTGAAATACTAAGATTTCTTTTTCTTTTCTTTCTTTCTTTCTTTCTTTTTTTTTGAGACAATGTCTGACTTTGTCACCCTTAGTAGAGTGCTGTGTTGTCATAGCTCACAGCTACCTCAAATTCCTGGGCTCGAGCCATTCTTTTGCCTCAACCTCCTGAGTACGTGGAAGTACCGGTGCCCACCACAGCACCTGGCTATTTTTAGAGACAGGGTCTCATTCTAGCTCAGGTGGTCTCCTTGAACTGGTGAGCTCAGGGCAATCCACCTGCCTGGGCCTCCCAGAGTACTGGGATTATAGGGTGAGCTACCACGCTCAGCTGAAATACTAAGATTTCTTAAAAACAAATACAAATTGTATTCTAGATGTTAGGATCCTGTGGGACTAATTATCCTCCCCTGGAGTTAGTCTGAAGGCTGTAGGTATTAATAGAAGAGGCTACATGTGGATAGAGTGTGGGGCAACGTTTTCTACTTACAGGTCCCTATGTTGCCACCCTGTACCTGTCTGGGCAGAAGGAGGCCCTAGAGCAGTGGTTCTCAACCTTCCTAATGCCATGACCCTTTAATACAGTTCCTCATGTTGTGGTGACCCCCAACCATAAATTTATTTTTGTTGCTACTTCATAACTGTAATTTTGCTACTGTTATGAATCATAATGTAAATATCTGATATGCAGGATGGTCTTAGGCGACCCATAGGTTGAGAACTGCTGCCCTAGAGGGTTGTCTTCCGGCAAAGAACCACAGCTGTGCCCGCAGGCATGCGGTGGGAGGGATAGTTGTTTTGCTGAGGGTTTATTGTACTGTCACCTTCCTTCACCTTCTTTCTGTCACAAATAAATGATTGAAGCAAAAATCTCAATCAATGGAGGTTTATTAAGCTGAGATTTTGAGGACCCTCCCCTGGGAAAAACACAAACCACAGACAAGCGGTGCTGTTTTTCCAAAGGGGAAGTTGGAACCTTCAGGCATATTAAAGGCAAACAGAAGAAAAAAGTGGTGTGAGGCCCAAGAAATCTACATTTTATACAAAATAAAATAAAACTGAAGAAAGCATCAGTTAAGTAAATGTCCCTGGGTAGGTGGAAAAATGTCTTCCCCTGTTCTGTTACCTGTAAGATAAATTTGTAATTCATTATTGGAGTGGAATGGGACAGACTTCCAGGGGTAGGTACAATTTGCATGTCCTTGCTTGTGGGAGGGTAGTAAGGAATTTCCTTACTGAGTGATCTGTGGGGCCAGTCTCCTTCACAGGTGTCTGAGGATTTTACCTTCTCTTTTGAATAAGGGGTTGGGGGCTAGCCACTTTGACTCAATATGTCTTTAGAGTCTCAAGCTTTTCTCTCGCCCACCATTAGCCTGCATTTTCAAAGGGCTCGGTCCTTCAGGCCTCAGTTCAGGGCCATCCCCCTTTAAGAAGCCTTCCTTACTTCTGTGCCCTGGAAGTCATTTCTCCTTCAAATGTCCTTACTGTGTTTCCCTCCCTCTGTGGCACTTCTATGTACAGCATTTTGTCACAGACTTCTGAATGTCCTCTCCATGGCATTTCGGCTTCCTGGGCAGATTGTCATTGCCTGCAGGGCTGGATCTGGTAGGCAGTGCATTGCACTCTTGGGATGGGGGTGGCATCCATGGGGTCACAAAGTGCTCTCGTGGGGCTGGTTGTGCTCTGAGTTCCTGATTGTTCATTAACCTTCTTTTACAAAGTGTCTTCAGCCCTGTGGTTTCTGAAGACTTCCTCTGAGTCATGTGAGAATTGCTCTGGGGGAGGGTAGAATCCCTGTTGTTCCCCTCTCCTCTTGAGTCTCAGGGGCTGCCCCATGGGTGGCCCACCAGGGCTATGTAACTAACCAAATGTGGGCAAGTGGTTTGCTGCCCTTGGTCAGCCAGATCCTTAAGCCTGCTTTTGGCTGTTTGTGCTCTGGTGGGGATATTCCAGGTGAGCCTGTAAAGTGGTGACCATAGTGTTTTATCACCGATTTAATTCTGTTTGTTTGTTTGTTTTGGGGGCCTCCCTCTGCCGCCTAAGCTAGAGTGCAGTGCCCACCACAATGCCTGGTTAACTTTTCTATTTATTGTAGAGATGGAGTATCTCAGTGTTGGCTTAGGCTGGTCTCAAACTCCTGGCCTCAAGTGATCCTCCCACATCCCAAAGTTCTAGGATTAAAGGTGTGAGCCTCTGTGCCCAGCCTCATTGCTGGTTTCTGTCACACAATTACAATCATATGAATATGGCCCAGTCTTGGGGTGGGCTGTGGGGGGGGGGGGGCAGTGTCTTCTGTCCACAGGAAATGAATGTGAGTCACCTATAGAGTTTTAATTTCCTAGTAGTCATGGTAAAAAGGTAAAAAACACAGGTGCAATTAATTTTAGTATATTTTATTTTATCCAGTATACCTAAAATATTATCATTTCATCATGTAATCCATATAAAATTTTTGCTATTTAACATTTTTCTTTTGTACTAAGTCTTTTTAATTGGGGTATTTGAACCTCTGGATTAATCGCAGTTCAGATGAGATTGGGTGCGTTTAGGGTGGTATGGCCATTGATAGGATTAATTTCAAATGCTCAGTAGCCACACATGGCTGGTGGCGGCTCTAGAAATGTGATCAGCTAAAATTGTATTGATTGTCCTGCTTGATGCTCTTTGAAAGCAGGGACTGTGTTATACTTAGGGCCTCCTCTTCGGCTGCCTGGTGCCACACTTGGCCTGTCACTGGTGTCAGTGCCTGGCAGACCGACAGTGCTGGACTCACACTGCCTGGAGTCTGGTCACAGCTCTGCTTCTGACCAGCTTTGTGGTCTTGGGGAAAGCTGTGCATTCCAAGCCTCTGTTCCCTTCTGTAGGATGACGCTGTTGGGTCCACAGCACCCTTTCTCATTCTGACATGCCATGAATGGAGCCATAGATCTGGCCAAGGAAGGTATCAGGACCACTGTGTACACCTTGGCCTTGCTGGTCAGCCAGGGCTTCTGAGAAAGGCCATGTGATGTGCCTGACTCACGAGGGCCTGGTTTGACATCTGATTCTGATGCAGGGCTGACATGTTTATCTAATCCACCGGGTCCTGGACTGTGAGAATTGTTCACTGATCTGGTGCCCATTTCTCCATCAGTTTTCCCACTGGCATTTACAAAGACGTACAGGTGCCAGGCCATTTCTGAGAGTGGAGACAAACATGGGTATGTCCCAGGCCTTGGAATGCTCATTCTTTGAAAGGCATTCTGGGCCATGGGGAGCTCCTGCCATTTCCTGAGGTCTCACGAGGGGTCTTTGTCTTGCAGGCTCAACTGGAAGCTCAGAAAGCCACTCAGGACTTCCAGAGGGCCACAGAGGTGCTCCGTGCTGCCAAGGAGACCATTTCCCTGGCTGAGCAGCGGCTCCTGGAGGATGACAAGCGGCAGTTTGACTCCGCCTGGCAGGAGATGCTGAATCACGCCACTCAGAGGGTATGAGTCAGAGCACTGTGTGCTGGCCGAGGGGAGGTGTCTGTGTCTGTGAACATGCGTGGGTGGTGGCTTCCCCAAGCAGAGGTAGCAGACTTGACTTCTGGGCAGGTTGCCTCAAAACACTCCGAAAGTCACAGGTTGTCCTCTCCATGTGGTCTTTGGCTGGGCCTGTACTGAGCCATGCTCAAGAACGCAGTCACCAAGTGACAGATGGAGCTGCTTGACACCAGCAGCTGCAATTACAGCCTTGAACTGAGGAACTGGGGTTGGGGGTCTGCAAAGGGCGGTCTGGGTGACTCCCTTGACAAGCTGCCTGTGGGGCTGAAATAGAAAAATAAGAGTTAATGCTGATCTCCCTTTTCAGTGTCGCCTGTCACGGTGGCACAAGTCCTAGGGGATTGCATCATTAAAGATGGCCCTGTGCTTCCTTAAATAGCCTGACACACAAATGACTTCCAGTAATCTGTGCTGACTTTATACTGCCTCTCCCTGAAGCCTGAGGCTCTTCTGCCTGGGCTGTGTGGCCTTGAGCCTCCTGCCCCCTAATGGGCGTGAAGTTCATGGAGTTAAACTTGGACTGGGAACAGCTTTTCTAGGTCATCTCATGAAAAATGGAAGGGATGGTTGGAAGTCTTACACATGTAGAAGCCAAAGCCTGATAGATAGGAAAAGAACCCCCCACAAGGCCCCCGAGTTCTTCCAAAACAGCTGAAGCCACTTTTGCTTTTTGCCCTCCTTCCACTCTAGCTGGAGAGTCTTATCAGTTTATAGATATAATTTCAAGAATCATTTAATCTGTTCTTTAAAAACGAACAGAATATGTTTCTGCTCTGGATAGCCATTAAGCCCTAGGACCTCAGAGGATGGTAGGTAACCTCCCCAGGAGCTCCACATCACACAACTCAGGGCACCATTCACACAACAGTCTTGCGGAATAGCACTTTTTAGAGTTGTGCAGTGCACAACCTGTGAGGCTGTACAAGATGCCGCCTCTGGACTTCTGAGGTCATATAGAACTTTACAGGGGCCTTGGAGGGTTAGCTGATATGTGCCCTATGTGGCCACTGAGAGGAAGGGCCAAGTCATTTGGTTTTCTTAATCATGGGGACAATTTATGCTGATTAGCAAGTGTTCTGAGTCTCAGGTCAGAATTTCCACAGTAGGGCTGGAGTTACTCTTCCCGGATCCCTTCATAGTAGCACAGGTTGGAAAAGCTTCTCCTTGAACTGGTGAGTTCAAAACTGACACCTGCAAGAGACAAAGCTGCGGCAAAAGTTCCCGCCTCACATTCCCGTATCATTCGGACACTCAGACTCTAGGAGGCACTCTCTAAACGTGGATGATGATTAGTTCAGGACAGACACTCATATATTTGGCTTTGAAACAGCCTCAGGTAATTGTGAGCCACTCTCCAGTTTTAGCATTTCCCTCAGCGGGGCTCACATTGACCACCCCCAGTGCTTCACAGGCTTGGCCTGTTCAGCTTGCCGGAAGCTGCTTGGGGAGGATGCTGAAGAGTGTGATGCCCTGTGCTGTGTCTGACAACTGGATACTCTAGAAAGCTCAATTCTGTGGGAGAAGGGAGCTTCATCATCTTCTTCCAAAGAAAGTGTTCCTTAAGGGACTTTATTGAAATGGAACTGGTTTGGGCCACACGACCCCACCTCTGGGCACACTGAAAGAACACTAGAATCCCCCAGTTACTTGCCTGAGGTCATCGATGTGGCCTGTTCCCTTTCTGTGAGATTCCCTGTGGGGACATTTGGCAGCCACCTTATAACCAAGGCTTAAGCCAGTAATACTAGGAGAGGTCAGGAGCCCTGGCTGCTCCGTTGGACCACACATAATAGCTCAGACAGGGGCAAGTCCCCTGCTGGGTGCTGGGGTTGAGAGGGCCCTAGAAAGCACGTTCCAGCCTGAGGCAGAGCTGTCACATATGCAGCTGAGTGGCCTCCCAAGGGCACAGGGCCCGGTCCCAGCTGCTCACTGGTGGGAAGGTGTTGGCTTTTTGTCCTCAGGGGGAGGGGGGCCGGCTTTGTGGGAGGAAGGTGGCTCTTCTGATGACTGTCAAAAGGGCTCTGATAGAGGAAGAGGGAAATGTGACCCGGAAGAGGACAGACACCAGCTGTTGGTGAACTGGTGGCAGGCGGCTGCTGGAGAGGACAGGGTGTGGGCCAGCTCCTCCTCTTGCTCCTGCAGTGGGTGTGAGCTGGGGTGCCAGGGAAGGAGCTGCTCAGGGAAGCTCTCCAGACGCTGGTGGGCTCATACCACCTCTTTTCTCCAGGGTGGTGAGCGGTGCCTTCTTGGGGTGCCCTGGCCCAGGGATGAAGTAAGAATCAGCAAACTGTCTGAAGGAGCTGATCAAGGTTCCGAGGAGACAGGGACACTGCCTTCCTTGGGCAGAGGAGGACCCTGATCTTAGTTCTGTGGTGTATGGAAGAGATGTCAGGGATATAACTGAGGGTGGAAAGGCTTCAGGATTAGAGAGGTGAGAAATGTGGAACTGAAGGCAGAGCCATGAAAGTGGATGTCTGCTGACCAGGTTGGGTCATTGGGTCATTCTGCTGGTGTGGGCCCAATGAGGGGGTTGTGCTCAGCCAGGCTGGCACACCTACTTTTTTTTTTTTTTTTTTTTGAGACAGTTTTATTATGTTGCTCTCAGTAGAGTGCTCAGGCATCACAGCTCACAGCAACCTCCCAACTCTTGGACTTAAGCGATTCCCTTGTCTCAGCCTTCCAAGTAGCTGGGACTACAGGCGCCCACCAAAATGCTTGGCTATTTTTTGATTGCAGTTGTCATTGTTGTTTAGCTGGCCTGTGCTGGGTTTAAACCCACCACCCTCGGTGCATGTGGCCGGCGCTGTAACCACTGTGCTATGAGTGTTGAGCCAAGTTTGGTATTTTCTGTGGGCTGCTATAAGCAGGGGCGAGGCCTGAGCCAATGCTCCCCAGGCCTTCAGGACCTAGCTGCTCTGAGACCCCTTCGGTGGGGAAGCAGGAGAGTTCCATTCTGCCACTGCTGTCCCTGTGCTGCCGTCTTCCCCCTACACTGCTCCCCTACTCTCCACCCTTCTAGCTCGTCTCTGATTTTAGGCTGCAGGTGGAAGAGCTCCTTAAATATTAGAAGGTGTCACCATGGTGAAATGCTTGGTGGCCTTCTCCCTTGAGGTGGGAAGCTGAACATGTGTGTGTGTGGGTCTCTTCCAAGAGCTGGAGGTTTATACATGTGGGGAGGGGTAGATTGAGACAAGATATGGTGATATGGCCTGATATGGGTGAAGCAGGGCACCTCCTGGGTCTTTCACCAAGTGCCTGGAGCTTTTGCAGTATTTCATTTTAGAAAGCTTTGCTTCTGCTTGCAGCCTTAGGGGCTGAGATGGGAATGTGGGACTGGGTGCAACTAGTGAGAACCCTGTTTCTTACAGTGACTCTTTCTGTACAGGAGTCTCAAATTACAGCTTTTACAAATCAGAGTCTATTTAAAATGCATTCAGACAACATCTTAAATGAACCTTGTACTGGATCCTTTTGTACACAAATCACTCCCAATATGTTGTCTTTGTCTGACAGGCTTGGGGCTTTGAGATTTTTTGTTTTTGTTTTTGAGACAGAGTCTCACTATGTCACTGTCCATAGAGTGTCCTGGTGTCACAGCTCACAGCAACCTCAAACTCTTGGGCTTAAGCAATTCTCTTGCCTCAGCCTCCCAAGTAGCTGAGACTACAGGCGCCTGCTACAAAGTCTGGCTATTTTTTTTGTTGTAATTGTCATCATTGTGTGGCAGGCCTGGGCTGGGTTCAAACCTGCCAGCTCCGGTGTATGTGGCTGGCACCCTAGCTGCTGAGCTATAGGCGCAGAGCCTTTTTTTTTTTTTTAAGATAGGATCTCAAGCTGTCACCCTGATGACATCATAGCTCACAGCAACCTTCAACTCTTGGGCTCCTCTTGTCTCAGATGATCCTCTCGTCTCAGTTTTTTGTATTTTTTTTTTTTTTTTTGAGACAGAGCCTCAAGCTGTTACCCTAGGTAGAGGGCTGTGGCATCACAGCTCACAGCAACCTCCAATTCCTGGGCTCAAGCGAATCTCTTGCCTCCGCCTCCCAAGTAGCTGGGACTACAGGTGCCCGCCACAACGCCTGGCCATTTTTTTTTTGGTTGCAGCCGTCATTGTTGTTTGGCGGGCCCTGGGGCTGGATTCGAACCCGCCAGCTCAGGTGTACGTGGCTGGTGCCTTAGCCCGTTGAGCCACAGGCGCCGAGCCGAGTTTTTTGTATTTTTACCCATGAGCTCAAGCCATCCACCCACCTCTGCCTCCCAGAGTGCGAGGATTATAGACGTGAGCCTCCGTGCTTTTGAGTTTTTATAAAGTTAACAGTAGATCCTTAAGACAGTCCATACCAAAGGTGTGTGTGGGGGGGGGAGTGGCTGGTCAGGAACTGACTCCATGGAAGCAGTTCTCACACATCTGGTTAAGCCAGACAACCAAACACCATGACAGCAAACCATTGGGGGGGAGTGGTCACTCTTGGACCACCCCCATTGGTATGCCATTGTTTTAAAGCTGAAGACAAGACTGAGTTGTTACTGCTGTTTTTTGAATTGTCAAGCATGAAGTATTTTTAGTGCATTTTGTTTCCTTGTCAAATATTTGTGTTACTTTGTAGCCCTTTGGTCTAGGTCGAGAAGTCATTTTAGCAAACATGTCAACTCATGCCTGCTTAGTTCAGTTCCCTCCTATTTTTCTTCTTTGTGTGTGTGTGTGTGTGTGTGTGTATGTTTTTAGACAGAGCCTCAAGCTGTCACCCTGGATGGAGTGCTGTGTCATCACAGCTCATAGCAATCTCCAATTCCTGGGCTCAAGCGAGTCTCTTGCCTCTGCCTCCCAAGTAGCTAGGACTACAGGCGCCCCCCACAACGCCTGGCCATTTTTTGATTGCAGCCGTCATTGTTTTTTGGCGGGCCCGGGCTGGATTCGAACCCGACAGCCCAGGTGTACGTGGCTGGTGCCTTAGCCCGCTGAGCCACAGGCACTGAGCCATGAATTCTTTGTGTGTTTTTATTCTGTTTAAAAAACTGTCCCAAGCACTGACACCTTTGTTAAGAGATATGCACTTGGCTTCTTAAATATATATAATTGTGTTATATATAAAAAATGATTTTGTGTTAAAGATTTTCTTCAAGTCATTAATATTAAGGTGGGAACTAATAAAGTACAATGTTATAATAATTCTTGGGAATTTTGGATTCTCAAAAGAATTAACAAAAAATACTTATAGAAAATCAGGGATGCTGAAATGAATTTACAAACAAATGCAAGTTGGTCATTATAGGGCAGTCAGTAATACATTGTATCTCTATTGGGATATCATTCATTTTCATTTCTCCAGATAAGAATCATTTATATCACTCAATTTTCTACAGTGTAAATTGTAAAATAGTTCCAAGACAAAGAGATAACCTGAAAGGTTGCCCTAGAGAGGACACCTTGTAATTTTTATATATTTATTTATTTATTTTTGAGGCAGAGTCTTACTTTGTCACCCTGGGTAGAGTGCTGTAGCATCATAGCTCACAGAAACCTCAGACTCTGGGTTCAAGTGATCCTCTTGCCTCAGCCTCCCAAGTAGCTTGGACTATAGGCACCTGCCAGAATGCCTGACTAGTTTTAGAGACAGGGTCTAGCTCTTGCTTAGGCTGGTCTTGAGTTCCTGAATTGAAGCAATCCACCTACCTTGACCTCCCAGAGTGGTAGGATTTTAGGCGTGAGCCATTGTGCTGAGTCTGACACCTTATGATTTGACACGTTATGCTCATGTCAAAATCTTTTTTTTTTTTTTTTTTTTTGAGACAGAGTCTCACTCTGTTGCCCTTGTGACATCATAACTCATAGCAACCTCAAAGTCTTGGTCTCAGGCGATTCTCTTGCCTCAGCCTCCTGAGTAGCCGGGACTATAGGTGCCCACCACAATGCCAGGTTACTTTGTTAGAGATGGGGTCTCACTCTTGCTTAGGCTGGTCAGGCAACCCACCTCCCTCAGCCTCCCAGAGTGCTACGATTACAGGCCTGAGCCACTGTGCCCAGCCCTTGTCGATGTCTCATAATTTTTGTGACACTTGAAAAATGCTTATAAGTAATAACTGAGTAAACTATCCTACAGCTGACTGTGGCTGTTGTCTGGAGGAAAGAGTAGATGCTGGCAGCCTCTTTCTGTGGACTTTACCTTTTAACCTTGAGTTAAAGCCACAGTTGTACTTTTCTTTCTTTCTCTCTCTCTTTTTTTTTTTTTCGCAGTTTTTGGCTGGGACTAGGTTTGAACCCTCCACCTCCAGCATATGAGGCTGGCGCCCTACTCCGTTGAGCCATAAGCACCACCCCACAGTTGTACTTTTCTAATTAAAATTGCCCTTCTGAAAAAAAGAATAAAATTGTCCTTTTGGAGTCCGGGAGGATGGATCAGTGACTGTGGGCCCTCTGGTGCTTCTCAGATAAAATAGAGAATGATCCTTCATCCTGACCTCACCCCTGCCTTTCTAGTTCATTTCATGGTGCTGTGTGAGTTGTAGGTGGAAGATGGGGAAGGAAATTGCAGACTGCCTGTGTGGCCTACACTGCCGTTTATTGCCTTCCTCCTTCCTCAAGGCAGGCCTTGTTCTGACACGTTTCTTTAGGAAAGCAAGGAAGGCGTGAACCTTGCTGTGTCCCTGAGAACATACCTTGAACTCCTTTGTTTTTGGCCACTGAGGGCCCTTGATTATTGATTTTTGAACTCATGTTTATTAACAGGCTTAACAAAATATTCCCATCAGAACTCTGACTAGTCTCCTCGTAATGAATTTTTATGAACCTCAAAATCTGACACGAATGACCTTTTTTTTTTGAGACTGAGACAGTTTCACTCTGTTGTTCTGGCTAGACTACAGTGGTATCATCATGGCTCACAGCAACCTCAAACTCCTGGGCTCAAGTAATTCCCTAGCCCCAGCCTCCTGAGTACCTAACATCACCACAGTATAGCTAATTTTTCTTTTAAGAGACAAAGTCTCCCTCTGTTGCCCAAGCTGGTTTTGAATAATGGGGCTCAAACAATCCTCCCACGTCAGAATTCCAAGTTGCCAAAATTACAGGCAGGAAACACTGCCCCCAGCTATGAATGATTGGGTTCTGACTCTTCTGGATCCTGGATTCTTCTGTGTCCAGCCAGCTCATTCAGGATATTTGGGAAAGGATAAAGAGCTGAAATGAGCATGGCCTTGTGACCTCTGCTGCTGTCATGCCTGGCACTGCCAGTTCTCGGGCGTTCTTCTGTTTCCTTGACGTCTTTTGAGTTACCACTGGTGCTGTCTGGCCACCTGCCTGTGTATCAGACCCTTGCTCCAAAGGGGAGCAGGAAGAGCTGTAGGTGGCTGGGTAGAGCCAGGAAGCCTGAGCAGAAGGCAGTGGAACTGGCGGGCACCTGTAATCCTGGCTACTTGGGCAAGAGAATAGCTTGAGCCCAAGAGTAGGAGGTTGCTGTGAATTATGATACCACGGCAGTCTACTGAGGGTGACAAAGTAAGATTCTGTCTTCAAAAAAAAAAAAAAAGACGACGATGACCACAGTGGAACATCTGCTGAATCAGAAAATATTTCAGATTTTCCTGACTTTTGTTTTTCCATTTTCTATTCTTTTTCTGTCTTTCTTTTTTTTCTCACTCTAATCATTAAGCTGCGGGCACCTAGCCTGTTTTTCCATTTTCTTTTCTAGTCCCCACCACAGCCAATTATTTATTTATTTATTTTTTTGAGACAGAGTCTCACTTTGTCACCCTCAGTAGAGTGCCATCGCATCACAGCTCACAGCAACTTCCAGCTCTTGGACTCAAGTGATTTTCTTGCCTCAGCCTTCCAAATAGCTGGGACTACAGGCACCTGCCACAACGTCTGGCTATTTTTAGAGGTGAGGTCTCACTCTGGCTCAGGCTGGTCTCAAACTCCTGAGCTCAGACAATCCATGCACCTCGGCCTCCCAGAGTGCTAGGATTACAGGTGTGAGCCACCGTGCCTGGCCTGGCCACAGCCAATGAAAATACTTTTTTATTGGAAAGTTAATGTATTCTTAGTCTGCCCACGGATCTAGCTCCTCAAAAAGTATTCTCTAAGGCTCAGCGCCTGTGGCTCAGCGGGCTAAGGCGCCAGCCATGTACACCTGAGCTGGCGGGTTCAAATCCAGCCTGGGCCGCCAAACAACAATGACGGTTGCAAACAAAAAATGGCTGGACATTGTGGCGGGCATCTGTAGTCCCAGCTACTTGGGAGGCAGAGGCAGGAGACTCGCTTGAGCCCAGGAATTGGAGGTTGCTGTGAGCTGTGATGCCATAGCACTCTCTCCAGGGTGACAGCTTGGGGCTCTGTCTCCAAAAAAAAATATTCTCTAAGAAAACAGCAGGAGTTGATCTGAGTTGATCTCTACTGTCGTCTGAAGGTCATGGAGGCGGAGCAGACCAAGACAAGGAGTGAGCTGGTGCACAAAGAGACAGCAGCCAGGTACAATGCCGCCATGGGGCGCATGCGACAGCTGGAGAAGAAACTCAAGAGAGCCATCAACAAGTCCAAGTAAGTCCCCGCACAGCCCTCCCTGGGGCCATGTGGTTATCCTCCTCTGCTGCCTTTTCTTAACCTCACATTGTGTCATACACTCCAGGACCAGTCTGAGCAAGCCTTTAACATGGACCGTGGGCCTCACCCAGGGTCTCCCCTCTCTAGAGGCAGCTTTTTGTACTGGAGAAGTGTATAGGGACAGATCCCAAAGTGGGCGGGTCTTGTCTGCCTAGATTTACAAAATGTAAATTTGTATTCTGGGGAGTAGTTTCCAGGCCTCCTCTGTGCCCACCTGACTCTCTGACCCTCTTCGGTTGCACTCTGCTTCCTGTTCTCTGTCCTTGGTGTGGGTGCTCATGTTCCTTTTGCCTGGACACCTGCACTGTGCTCTGCTGTGAACCGTCACTTTCTCCACGCCCCCAGCAGGCTGGTGTCTGCCCTTTGATCACATGGGAGCCCCTGAGCCCCCATTCTGTTCCCACTTTCATGTCTTCCACACTCATCGATAGTGTCCCTCAGTGTCCTTGTCATCCATCTGGATCCTTAGCATATGGGATTTGGGAGCTTTATGAAGGTTGTAGAGTTCAAGAATAAAGTGTTGGTTTACTCTTAATTCTCCCAAGGAGAACCAGGCTCTTCTGGCTGACCCAGAACCCAGGGGCCTGGAAAAATGTTGGCATTTCTTGTCCCCGCTCTTGCCCGTGATGTGGCTGGGTCTGACAGCCACCTAATGGTTCCCGTCCTGGACAGCTGTAGGAGATGCCCCTTATGTGACCTTGGCTTTTCCCAGGTGACCTCAGCAGAGGGGTTGGAGCAGCCCCTTCTCCAGCCTTATCTGCTCGTCAGAGAGCAGACCAGGCCACCTTCAAATCTGGGCACACAGGGTATGACCTTGAACAGCCTTTCTAGTGAGGGAAGTGAATGAGTGTGCAGCATCCCCAGGATACCTGTGTGCATGGGGGTTCCTTGTGTCTGGAGATAGGCCTCTTTGTAGCACAACCCTAGGTGAGCTCAGCCGCTCTCTCTGGTGCTCCCCAGAGCTGGGCGCATCACCATCACCTCTACCTCGTGTGCTGTTAGTTTACAAAATCCTGGAAGGGTGACCTGCCAGGTGTAGCTAACGCCTCTGATTCCTCTTGCAGAGTTAGTTGTGGTCATTGTGTCCTGTGACTCATGGTTTTCCTTCCTGTCTTCTGCAGGCCTTATTTTGAACTCAAGGCAAAGTACTATGTGCAGCTTGAGGTATGTGTGGCCTTGGGCTTTGTCACTAATAGGACTTTTCTGTACTCAAAGCTCCACTTTTCTGTGATAGCAGGTTTTTAAATGGCCCATTTGCTACAAGGGAATAGTGGAGAGATACATTCTTTATAGAGTTTTCAGACTTTAAAATTGTGTTGGTTGCTAGGCGTGCTGGCTCACACCTGTAATCCCAGCACTTGGGAGGCCGAGAGGGGTGGATTGCCTGAGCTCATGGATTCGAGACCAGCCTGAGGATGACTCCATCTCTAAAAAATAGCTGGGCTTTGTGGCGGGCACTTATAGTCACAGCTACTTGGGAGGCAGAGGCAAGAGAATCGCTGGGGCCCAAGAGTTTGAGGTTGCTGTGAGCTGTGACGCCACAGCACTCTTCTGAGGGTGAATAAGTGGGACTCTATCTCCAAAATAAATAAATAAATAAATAAATAAAATGGTGTTGGTCTCTGGACCTCTCTCTACCATTCAGTCTCTGTACTAGGCCAGGGCATCTCAGCATGTTCATGCAAATTTCCAGCTATACCATATATGTACTCACAGACTCCGGAGTTGGAATCCTGCATTTGTGTTTTAACAGAACTCCAGGGCATTCTGATGCAAGCTTGAGTTTGGGAATCACAATACTGGGGACCAAGTGCTACACTGTGGGACTTCGATGTAATGGCTCATTTTTGTTCCCTGATCTGGTTTATTCTACCATTGAGAGTTTCTCACCGGTGGACTATCAGAGCCTTGTCACCTGGATGGAAAGGGTGCCGGGGTGCGGTGGCTGATTTTATATCTGATGAATGGATAGCTGTGATAAAAGTAATCAGGCCCTTAGTCATGGCTTCAAAAATTCTTAGAAGTGCAAGGATGGGCAGAAAATGTACTTGAACCTGTCATTCAACAAACATCTCAAGGCCAGTAGGGGCAGTCTTCACTTACTGAGTCTCTTGTGCTGACCAGCAACTGAAGAAGACCGTGGACGACCTGCAGGCCAAACTGACCCTGGCAAAAGGGGAGTACAAGACTGCCCTGAAGAACCTGGAGATGATTTCGGATGAGATCCATGAGCGGCGGCGCTCCAGTGCCATGGGGCCTCGGGGCTGTGGCGTTGGGGCCGAGGGCAGCAGCACATCTGTTGAGGACCTGTCGGGGAGCAAGCCGGAGCCAGACACCATTTCTGGTAAGCAGGGGTTCCATGGGCAAGGGCGGCTATCATGAGGCATGTGTGACTTGCTTCAGGGTTGTCCTGTCCAAAGAAAGGGCTTAGAGAGTTAGGCAGGCCTGAGGGCTATTTCTTTTTCTTTTCTTTTTATTTAAAGAGAGCCTTATCTGTCATGATGGGGTAGAGTCCTGGGGTGTCATAGCTTACAGCAACCTCAAACTTCTGGGTTTGAGTGATCCTCTTGTCTCAGCCTCCTGAGTACCTGGAATTACAGGTGTCTGCCATGACACCCAGCTAGTTTTCTATTTTTAAAAGAGATGAGGGTCTTACTCTTGGTCAGATGGTCTTGAACTCCTGAGCTCAAGGGATCTACCACTATACCCATCCCTGAGGGCTTTTTTTGGCCTTTGCTGTGTTTTATGGAACTCTATGTTCCTTAGAGTTGGGATTCTGTGGTCAGCTACTTTTGGGAAATGTTATACTTTCATGCCTCTGACAGTCAAAGTAGACATTGGAATGTTCAAGGCTCTGAGAACAATTATCTAAGAATAGAGACTTTGGAATCAGAATACTTCACATCACTCCCAGTGCATGGTATGGGCAAGGCCTTAACTTTTATATCTTGGTTTTAGTCATCTGTAAGATGGAGAATATAATAGTACCTACCATATACTATCTATTGTGTAAGTGGTGATTTAGGATTAGATGAAAAAACAATACCCGGCACCCAGAGATCTCTGTTCCCAGGGACATCACCTCTTGGAAAACTGATATAGGTTTGACTGCTGCTATATTAATCAAACACTATCTTTGCGTATTTTCTTTTCTGTGGAATAATCCCTCTTGGGTCTTTTCCAGGCTCCTTCCTCACTAGTTCTTTAATAATATGAAATGTTTAAGGGCCAGGTCCAAGGAAAAGGAAACTATAATTTCAACCACAACTACGTGTGAGTTACTTTATTGTAGTCTCACAACTCCGTCTGGGTGGATCACGAAGCTCCGAGGTGCTGTCCTGCTCCGAGGTAGCATAGTGGCTGCCGAAGACCGAGGACATGCACCAAGTGGTGGAGTTAGGATCTGAATTCAGCTCTGAGCCCATTTTCTGTCCTCAACATTACAGAACTTATCATTACATAATAATCCTCGATGGCAGCAGCTCTCAACCTGTGGGTCGTGACCCCTTTTTTACAATGAAAATACATTGCGGCATTAGGAAGGTTGAGAACCACTGCTCTAGGGAATGCTATAAGGCTGTTTTTACAGATGGAGAAGGGGAGTAGGAAAGATCTAATAAGTGGGATTGTGGCTTGGCACCTGTAGCACAGTGGTTACAGCACCAGCCACATACACCAAGGGTGGCAGGTTTGAACCCGGCCCGGGCCACCTAAACGACAAAGACAACTGCAACAAAAAGTAGCCGGGCGCCTGTAGTCCCAGCTACTTGGGAGGCTGAGGCAAGAGAATCGCTTAAGCCCAAGAGTTTGAGGTTGTTGTGAGCTGTGACGCCATCGCACTCTACCCGGGGTGACATAGTGAGACTCTGGGATTGTGTGCAGGTTGATAGGAAATCACTAAAGACTGATGAGGCTTTGGAACATGTCTCTAGGCCTTGGTTACTCTGGTCCACAAAATAAATTAAGGCTGAAATTGTGGACTATCGTAAAGGACTTTTGCTCTTTTGTAGCAAATAGTGATCTAGGTAGGTTTTTCTTTTTCTTTCTTTTTTTTTTTTTTTTTTAGACAGAATTTCACTGTGTCACCCTTGGTAGAATGCTGTGGCATCCCAGCTCACAGCAGCTTCAAAACTCTTGAGCTTAAGCAATTCTCCTGCCTTAACCTCCCAAGAAGCTGGGACTATAGGCTCTTGCCACAACGCCTGGCTATTTTATTTTTTTTCATTGTTGTTTGGCAGGCCTGGGCCTGGTTTGAACCTGCCATCCTTGGTGTATGTGGCTGGCACCCTGCTGACTGAGCTATGGGCGCTGCCAGATCTAGATAGGTTTTGAGTGTCTTTTATGAGATCAGAAGTTACCTGGAAGATAATTTTGCTGCTTCTGCCTTAGAAGGAGAAAAACCTATAAATCCAACTGGCTTTGTTTAGGGTCCATTACAAAGGGCCTGCACCCTTTCCTGTGCATATGCAAATCTGTTTGAGGAGGAATGAGATGACAAGGTCCTGATCTATGGCTGAATTCATCTCCTTTTTTAAGCAGTGTCTGGTGATAACTAATTTCTAGGCAGGGTTATAAGGTTATTGAACCCTACTGAATGTCCATGGGATCCAGCTCCCAGCTGCTTTCCCTTTAAGCTGCTTTAGAGGCTGGACCTACAGGTTTGAGACATCACATTGCTTCATGAGGTGCTCATAGTGGCAGGAAGTCTGCAGACCCCATGTGTCCTGCTGCCCGACAGCCGCAAGGACTTTTGGAGGTGTCTGATAAGTGAGGTAACTGATAAACCCCACGTGACAGGTATTTGCTCTCATCCTAGTGGCTTCCGAGGCCTTTGAAGATGACAACTGTAGCAACTTTGTGTCTGAAGATGACTCAGAAACCCAGTCCGTGTCCAGCTTCAGTTCAGGACCAACGAGCCCGTCTGAGATGCCTGACCAGTTTCCTGTTGTGGTGAGGCCTGGCAGCCTGGACCTGCCCAGCCCTGTGTCCCTCTCAGAGTTTGGGATAATATTCCCAGTGTTGGGCCCTCGAAGTGAATGCAGTGGGGCCTCCTCTCCCGAATGTGAGGTAGAACGAGGTGAGTTGCAGTGTTCTTCCCATCCCAGATGACACGCAGCCTTTGCAGTCTGATCTTTGTACTGTTCTACACCTTTGCCAAGTCTTGGTGCCCCCAGAGCTGCATTTCTGGGTGTCTCTGTATGTGCTATTAGTTTTAATCACTGAGGCTATTCCCAAATGCCATTCTGGGGGTGGTTTCTGGCTCTCCTCAGCTTCTGTAAAGTAGAGCTTAGGTCCTGTGTCTCTCATCAGAACAGTCTCCTTGCAGACACATGCTAGAGAGGTTTGTCTCCCATACTCATGAGTCTGACAAACTTCATCACTAAAGACAGAGAATATATAAAACACTATGAGGAAGGAAAGCAGTAGGTAATGATGTGCTGGAGAACCCTCTCTGATACACACATCCGGCAACATCGGGAATTCTAAAGGGCTGAATCGGCTTGGGTCCAAGGGACTGTGAATTGTCAATACTTACTTTTGATAATCTTTATATTTCTATAGGAGACAGGGCAGAAGGGGCAGAGAATAAAACAAGTGACAAAACCAACAACAACCGGGGTCTCAGCAATGGCACTGGCAGTGGTGGCAGCAGTAAGAGCCAAAGCAGCACTTCCCCAGAGGGCCAGGCCTTGGAGAACCGGATGACGCAGCTCTCTCTCCAGTGTGCAAAGGGAAGAGGCAGGATTATCGCGGACATAAAGATGGTGCAGATTGGCTGATTCACCCGGGGCCCTGGCCGCGTGCATATCAATATTTATACATGAAACTGGAGGACATTGTGCCAATAATCATTTACTATATGCCAAATCTTAAGCATTTACTCTAAACTGCACTAAAGAGATTTCAGTGACCTTGAGGGCTGAAGGTTTTTCTTCTGGATAAGAGTTCTTAGGCTGGTTTGTTTTTCAGATCAGAGGAGTTGTTGCAGGTGGACTGTGACCAAGTCCGTAGCCTTTGTGGAACATTCTGTGTAACAGTGTTGTGGAAGCAATAACTATAACAGTTCCTATGAAAGAACCAGAGCCAGTAAGAGGGCTGGGGAGCTAAGCCAAAGTGGGGGCAACAGCTTGCTTCTCTTTCCCTTGTCTCACCCTCAATTTGGAGAAAATGGAGCTGTTCTCTCCATTATAATCCAGGGTTTCTTAATGAAATAAAAAATGGCCACACACAAAAAATAGAAGTTTAAACATTCAGAGAACACCTTTTTGAAGGCTTAAAAAAAAAAAAAAATCCAAGAACACACTTCATTTTCATCACCTCTGGTGTTCAGAGGGGATTTTACCAAGTGTTATGCCCGGCTACTCATTTTCTAGAATGGTTTCCATGAACTGCACTTTTGGGGTAGGAAAGGTGAATACTGGTGTCAGGGATGGGGGTGGGGGGGAACATGGGTAGCAGAGAAATATCATAGAAAGGGATTTGTGGCTGTGGGAAAGCAGGTTCTATGGCATAAACCTTATCCTGCCAGCCAAAGGGATTTATTCTATGAAAAGTGCATGTGAAGAATGGTTGCCACTGTTACTAGATTGATGAAGTGTTCATTTCTCTGTAGGTTGTAACTTTAAATTACTTAAGGGTTATGCTGCACTAGTATTCCTTAGAGGAAACAGTTTCTTAAAGCTAGGAAGGGAGTAGGCATGTGCTGGCAAAGGCTGTTACATAGAAGCACTGGAGTCTGTTATGCTAATAGTGTCAAGACTGCTTTTCTTTAACATTTTCATGGTTATGCACATTTAGGACAGTATTTTATTTGCCCTGTTTTGTTAAAAAAATTTGCATTTCTAAAAAAAAGCACCCCCCCTCTGAAATTGTTGTCACAGCTTGTATATTAAGTCATTTGTAAATCTCTTCATACAGTAGTAATTTTTTTTGACTGATACCGTATCTTAATTACAAGATTATTTTGTACTTGTCTTAATACCTTGAGTGTAATAAAAACAGCTTAAGAAAACTTTGTGACTTAAGTGTTGCTTCACTCTGCTTTTCCTTATGGCAAGAGGGTTTTCTAGAGTAGAAGTCATATGTTCTCATTTTTAATTAAGGTCTTCAATCCTAATGATTACTAAGGTTTGGATTAGAATTCCACTTTTGTTGTTACTAAAGCTAGGCAATGACAAGGCACAATGGTGGGGAAGTAAGGAAGCCATGCTAGAGGAGTGGTTCTCAATCCAGTGCACACCCGTTGTCTGACCTCACCTCCACAGACTGATCTGGACACACACTCGGGCACTGGACATCTAAAAATTCCCCAGGTGGATCAAATGTCCATTCATGGTTGAGAATTAGATGCTATCTTGGATCCTCTCCCTAGTGGTGCTGTTAATCTGCACATTTCATATTAAAGCAGACTGTGGGAGAAAGTGCATGGTTGGCCAATCATGAGAATTAAAGTATTTTCAGAAAAAATAACCCTTTGCTGTATCAAATTAAGAGGTTTTACCTTGTAGTTAATATTTCATCTAGAAAAGTTCATTAAGTCCCTTTTACTATATATGTTTAAAAATAAGAATGCTAAACATTATACTCGAATTCTACTAGTTACCTTTAGGGTCCATTCAGATCTCATAAAATTCCCCTGCACCAGGGCCTCAACTTCTAGTAAAGACATGGAGACTTTCTTGACTTTTAACAAAAATTCATGCCATCGAGGCACTGTTTTTCTTCCCTCTTAAAAAACGTCATCTGGCATACAGCCCAAAGTGGGAGGGCTTCAATAGTTCAATGGTCAGAATCTGTGTGGTGAATTTCTGGTTCAAATGGTTTATTACTTTAGTGAAAGCCACAAAAGATTTTATGAATGACTAGAAATTTCTAATAAATACTGCAGAAAATGAAAGGGGGAAAACTGGGTTTTCCTTCTCATGTCTTTACTTTTTTATTGTACTTAACATTCATGAGGGTATTTTCCCCTACAAGTGCTAAAAACACAAAAATTATGGAATAGCTGATTCCAAACCTGGGACCTACAAAGACATTTCCTCAGGGATCCAAAATGGGGGGAACTAGAACTAGGGAGACATTGAAGAGCAGGGGTAGAGAGAATGAAGTCTCAGATCATTGTCCGAACAGCGCCAGATCTTGGATCAGGGGAGCTTACCAGAGTTTCTTCCAGTGAGGTCAGGGAGCTAAATGAGCTGTACCAATGGGCACACACAGATGTCAGTGCATTCACTGCCAATCATGCTAGGGGAATGGGTATCCCTGGGTCCCTTAGCGGTTGCCAGTTAACCAAAAAAAAAAAAAAAAAAACCAAGGTTTATACTTTGGGAAAAGAACTTCCCTTCTTATAAAGGTAATACGCTGGGCAGCCAAGCTTCCTACCCTAGTCTTGTCACTGCAGCTTTTTAAATCTTTGCTGTAACTGACATTCTCTTCTGGGAATTCCCTATCCACTGTTTTCTTGTACCTTATATTGTCACTCTTTGTAGTTACCACTTCTAAGAACTTAAAAAGTTTTTTCTAAATATTTTCTCCAAATCAGTTTTTGACATCTTTAGTTAACATTTGACTTTTGATTCTTCTAGGTGATCTCATGTACTATACCACCATACTGATTCTCCATGTAGATATTCTGGAGAATTTTACTTTGTATCAAAACTTACTTTCTCTGAATTTCTCTACGCATCTGCCCATGTGCTGAAATTAGAAACCTGAGTTATCCTCTATCTTCCTTTGGCGACTCCTGACTAGTTTTTCCCTTTCCAACTCTGACTCACTCACTGTTGTGATTTAGAACCTCAGAAAGGCTGGAACTGTTTTCTCTCCTTCTAAAATACAGGGCTGATCTTGTTCCTTTCTGTGTGGTGCTTTAATTATAGCCTGCTGCCCCTAGATGGAAAGGGCTCTGGAAGGATGACTTGGGAACCTGCAAGATCATTAAGTCCTAGGCTCATTTCCTCAGTTTGTAGGAAGGAAATAATAGTATTTGTACTTTATTCAGCTACTGGGAAAATTAAAAAGAAAAATATACACATTGGATACATAGTAATCACTCAGTAACTGCTAGCTTACCTTTTAGTTTATCTTTTGAAGTTTCTCCTATAAGGTCTCTGGTCAAAGTATCAATTACTCAAATGAGCACTATATTGGTCCAGTCAAAATTAACCTTTCCTTTCCTTATAAGATGGTAGCAGAATGTCTGGAGCTCTATTACAAACTTCACCACGATATATTTAATTGCTCATATACAGATTTCCTCTAATAGATCTGAGGGCAGGGATTAGGTTTTCTTTGCAACCTTTACAAGATCTTTAACAGGTTCAAAACATGTGTTTATAATGTAGCTCTTATATGCTTTTCATTTTTTCTTTAAACTAGAAAACTAATCAAATTAATCCACCTAAAACAAGCTAAAATTTGAAAGCTCTAAATACTTCCCATAGTGAAATCTCAGGGTAATACTCTATTACTATCTTTTTTTTTGAGATAGACTATGCTGCCCTTGGTAGAGTGCCATGACAACATAGCTCACAACAACCTCCAACTCTTGGGCTTAAGTGATTCTCTTACCTCAGCTTCCCAAGTAGCTGGACCTACAGGCTCCCACTACAATGCCCAGCTCTTTTTTTGGTTGCAGTTATCATTGTTGTTTAGTAGGCCTCGGCCGGGCTTGAACCTGACAGCCTCAGTGTATGTGGCCAGCGCCCTACTCACTGAGCTACGGGTGCTGAGCCAATCTACCACTATCTTGAATTTTACATAAAGGAAGATAGTTTTGTTGAATCATGTATTTTCTTTTCTTTCTTTCTTTCTTTTTTTTTTTTTGAGACCGAGCCTCAAGCTGTTGCCCTGGGTAGAGTGTCATGGCATTACAGCTCACAGCAACCTCCAGTTCCTGGGCTCAAGCGAGTCTCCTGCCTCGGCCTTCCAAGTAGCTGGGACTACAGGCGCCTGCCACAACGCCCGGCTATTTTTGTTTTGGTTGCAGCCGTCATTATTGTTTGGCGGGCCCAGGCTGGATTTGAACCCGCCAGCTCAGGTGTACATGGCTGGCGCCTTAGCCCGCTGAGCCATAGGAGCCGAGCCTGAATCATGTATTTTCATGAAAATAATCTGTCCTCTTTTAAATGGGACACAGATGTGATCTTTTAATAAGTCAGTCTAAGTTAAACAGTTTTCATCAGTATAAACATTTTATTTCAGTTAAGGTAGAAATACAAAATAAGAAGTTTTGATAATTATAAAGTAGAGACAATGAAAAATCCCACCTTATTTTTAGAACTTTAAAATTTTGAACATTGTTCTGATGGATTTT
>CAUYON010059862.1:0-29284 GCA_963573935.1 Arctocebus calabarensis | reverse complement strand
CTCCTCCCACAACTGGCAACACATCGCTGACAGATTGGCATGTTTTGTTTCACAGGGCTAAAGCCTGAAGAGGTGGAGCAGCTGACCAAGGAGTTCTCCATCTACATGACAAAGGACGGCCGCATCTCTGTGGCAGGGGTCACCTCCAGCAACGTTGGCTACCTTGCCCATGCCATTCACCAGGTCACTAAGTAATTTCCCTGGTGTGAAGGAACAGAGGCAACCTTTCTGTCTTCAGCCTCTGCTGTTGTGAGCTTCACATGGAGTGTGAGGGAGGGTGGATGGTGGTGTATCATTTCTTTCAACCACAGCACATAATACTCAGCAATTGAATGTGTTTCTCAGAAAAGAACATGTAGCAACATAGGGCAGAGGCATTCGTGGCTGGCATCTGGAACTTTAAACCAAACCAAACTCTCCCTCATCCTTTTATCTCCAAATTTGCTGAAAGAGCTTACATGTGCAAGAAAGTCATAGCTGAAGCGTCTTGTTTCAAGGATTCCTCATGAGAAATAGCACATATTAGCAACTTTGAGAGAAGACCTAGTTTTGTCATTAACCGTCAACCTCATGTTTGTCTTCTTGTGATGGAGCAACCTTATCAACAGACCATACTGCAGAAATTGTGTTTTACCAATGAGTCTGCTGCCACTGCAGCAAGGAAAATAAAAGATACTTTTTCTTATCTAAGAAAAAGAGAAGCCTCACTTTTCTCCCTTGTCATTGCAGTTCTTTTCCTTAGGCAAGAAGATTTTTAATTGACCTAGATTTTCATCCCATTCTATTGCTTGATTGACGACCCCACCCTATCAGACTTAAGAATGAAGAACATAATTTTCTGTTAATACCGTTCCCTCACCTTTCTGGGTGAAGAATAGTGGAAAGTCGGTAACTGCACTTTATCTCAGCATCCTCTTCAATGATTGTGTAATTTTCTCCTGTTGGGATATTGTCTCTGCCCAGACAGACCTCCTCCTTTGGCTGAGTGTGGTTGTGAAGTCACTTGTCTCACATCATGAGTCAGGGTAGTACCAGAAAGGAGGATATTGTGGCTTTTGTGTGCTGCCAGCTGGGCTCAGGCTTTACCCTTGGGAAAGATAACCACCACCTTCTCTTATCATGTAGACTTACTATAGCCTGGTTTCTCTGTTACAATAAAATTATTATAGACTCAAAAATATATATATATTTACATAAAGAACTCCTATAAGTCAACAACATGAAAGATAGACAACCTACTTTAACAATGGACAAAAAATTTGAATAGACATTGCTCCAAAGAAAAATGGCTCACAAATGGTCAATAAACACATAAAAAGATGCCAAACACCATTAATTATGAGAGGAACGCAAATCAAAACCACAATGAAACACAACTTTACACCTATGAGGATGGCTATACTCAAAAGGAAATTAATGAGTGTTGGCAAGGATGTGGAGAAACTGGAACCCTTGTACATTGCTGGAGAGTGTAAAATAGTGCAGCTGCTATGGAAAATGATACAGCAGCTCTTCTAAAATCTAAACCCAGAATTACCACATGAACCTGACAATTCTACTTCTCCATTATACTCAAAAGTATCCAGAGCAAGGACTTAACGCAGATACTTATAGGCTAGAGTTCATTGTAGCATTATTCCAACAGCCCCAAAGTGAAAACAACCTAAATGTCTATCAGCATAAGAACGGATAAACAAAATGTGGATTATTATTCATTCAAAAAATGGAATAAGATATTGATATATGCTATAATATGAATGAGCTCTGAAAACATTATACTAAGTGCAATAAGCCAGAAAAAGGACAGATATTATATGATTCCACTCATATAAAATATCTAATTAGGTAAATTAATAGAGACAGAAAGTAGATTAGAGGTTACCAAAGACTTGAGGGTAGGGGAACAAGAAGAGAGTTGTTTTATGTTGCTATCAAGGAATATCTGAGGCTAGGTAATTTATAAAGAGAAAAGCTTCATTTGGCTCACTATTTGACATCTAGAAAAGTTCAAGATGGGGCATCTGTGTTTGGTGAGGGCTTGGGGCTTCTTCCACTCATCGCAGGAGGTAAAGGGAGCCAGCTACGTCCAGATGATATGGTGAGAGAAGGGGAGGGGCCAGGCTGTTTTTTAGCAACCAGCTCACCTGAGAACTAAAAGTGAGAATCCACTCACCTTGAAGGGAGGGCATTTGTGTATTCATGAGGGATCTACTCCCATACTTCCCCTTAGGACCCACCTCCCAACACTGCCATACTGGGGATCAAATTTCAACATGAGCTTTAGCAGGGACAAGAATCCAAACTGTAGCAGAGGTACTGCACAATGGTTATAGCATTTCTGGCTTAAGGCACTGAAAAACTTTTATAAATCAAGAGGTACGATGGCCACACAAAACCGTGCATGTACTTAATGCCACTAAATTGTTACTTAAAAATGGTTAAAATGGCAAATTTATGTTCCCTAAACTTAAAATTTTACAACTTAAAAATTTAGTAATGTGGCATACAAAAAATGAACTGTACATTGTAAATGGGTTAACTGTATGGTGAAAAAAATAAATAAAAATAAATTTGTATGCTCAGCGCCTGTGGCTCAATCAGCTAAGGCGCTAGACACGTACACCTGAGCTGGCGGGTTCGAATCCAGCCCAGGCCCGCCAAACAACAATGACGGCTGCAACCAAAAAAATGGCCGGGCGTTGTGGCAGGCGCCTGTGGTCCCAGCTACTTGGGTGGCGGAGGCAAGAGACTCACTTGAGCCCAGGAATTGGAGGTTGCTGTGAGCTGTGATGCTACAGCACTCTATCCAGGAAGATAGCTTGAGGCTCTGTCTCAAAAAAAAAAAAAAAAAGAATAAATAAATAAATAAATAAATAAATAAATTTGTAAAGGAAAAAAACAAAAAAACTAGGTGCCTGTACCATTTCTTGGAATTCAGTTATAACTGCGATCAAGAAACAATCACAAATGTCCCTGTCCCCAATTTCTACTCCACTCATTTGAATGATATCACATAGATCTCTAACTTACATATTCAATTGAATAAAACATGTCATTTTCTATTTTTTTCCACTTTCAGCAAATATAATTAGAACCAGTTACTACTAGTTGGCAACACTGATGTTAAATGCAAAACATATAAGACTCATTCAAATTTTGGAAATTAACCTTGCCAAGAGGGGATAGAAGCTGGGAAACATTATGAAATGATTGTTGATTTGGGAAATTCACATGAAATCTCAGCCATGTCTCCTGAGCAGAGAAGATGAGATGGCAAAACCGAAGGTGAATTTTAGTTGAGGTGGCTTTTCATCCCTATCCAGAATTTCATCTCCCTATGACTTTTCTAAATAACACATCTATGTTGTGATCAGGATCCAAGCTCAGGACAGCACAGTTAAGGTGACAGTCCCTCTCTGGTGTTTTAGAATGGCAACCACTTGCTCATGAGTAACACCTTCCAGAGTCTCACCTTTAGCAGCTAAAATCTGATACCCTCACTTTAATCAGCCATCATCTGCTGCTGCTCTTCTGCGTCTTCTGGATGGTGTTCAGCAGTGGGTGAACCAAGGTGGGAGCCTGTAGACATGTTTTCAAGCTGCGGCACTTACATTGGCATCTGCTACAACCTGTGCCTGGAAATGCTTGCTCAGCACTCTCTACAACACATCTTTTCGATTCCTAACCTTGGGCAAGCCACCCATTGTTCTTCCCTATGGAATTTTTCTGGACCAAATTGGTAACTGTGTCAATTTGTTCTCTATTTGTTCATGTCTTTCAACTTGATCAGGATGGTTCAGCAGCTCAGCTCTGTGTGAGCAACTGTTACTAGGCCTTATGCTAGAGGCACACCATGTCATTTTCTAAATTCATCCAATATACTACTAGTTATCGAACACTTATGGGCACTAAACTCAGAGTAGGGAAGTGTGGTGAGAACAAAAGATGATTATAGGCCTGGATTAGTGGCTCAAGTCTATAATTCTAGCACTCTGGGAGGCTGAGGCTGAATTCCCTCAGCTCAGGAATTCAAAACCAGCCTGGGCACAAGGGAGACCTGTCTCTACTAAAAACAGAAAAATTAGTGGGGCATTGTGCTAGGCTCCTGTAGTCCTAGCTACTGGAAAGGCTGAGGCAGATGGATCCCTTGGGTTTTGAGGTTGCTGTGAGCTATGCTAATGCCACAGCTCTCTAACTTGTACAACAGAGTAAGACTTCAGTCTCAAAGGAAAAAAAAAGATGATTGTAACACAATAGGCATGTCTTTGTAGAAGGAAGCAGCACAGGACAGAATGGGCCTACAGAAGTAGGGTTTTAGTCTCAGCAGATGGGCACAAAGGCAGGTTTTAGTTTAAAATTTGGGAGAAAGCAATCACTCCACTATTGTTTTTAAATTCATGTGCACATTTAATTTTCAAGATTATGTGACCAAAATGAAAAAATGGTAAGTACCAAAACCAAAACAAAACAACCCTCTATTTTTGCAAAGATTTTAAAGTGTAAATGAAAAACATGGAAAAACAAATTCCATTTTGTTTGATGGAGATGAAGTCAAGCACTCGAAAAGTTTTTACGTGTCTTCAGAGAACACTTTTTGAGTATCTCATGACTTATCCATTAGCATAATCTTTTAAAATCTCTTTGCTAACAACCAATTGCCCATGTTTCAGAGCCCTGTGGGGAGTGCAGTGATTTGTCCAAGATGAACCTAAGTCAGCTGAAAAATTACTAAGATAATAGTAGCAACTAAGATGTTCAAAATTCCTTTTCAGCAAAAGCACCAGGTAGGGCCAGCCAATGAGGCAAGTCACTTGCTCAACAGGTGTAGACACAGTATGACAAACCCCTTGGAGAACACAAGGCCTCAGGCAAAGTCAGCAAAAGCTTCTTCAGCCACAAATTCCCAAATGCCACTTACAGGAGGGGCAAAAATGAGTTTAACTTTTCAGAGGGCCATTTCACAATCTATACTGTAAGCCTTATGGAAGATTCATTTTAAACAAATAATCATATCCCCCCAAACAGATGGAATTATGCTCAACTAATTACTTTTTGTAATAACTAAAAACTGCAAATTACCTGCATGCTCACCATCAGAGACAGACTCCACTAAGTAAATGACAGTCCAGTCAAAGCGCAAGCCAGGTGCCAGAGATGGCTGCGACTCTCGTCCTGGCAACACAGAAGTGCAGAGTGCAGTGCAGCCCATAACAAGGATGTAGAAAAACATTTACAGCCACGGGGAAAAATGCACTTTATGTATTATTGGGAGAAACAGGCCAATGTTTACAGCACTTTATGACCTAGGGTCTGCACAAATAAATTCTGCTCACGCTTACAGGGAAAAACAGACTGGAAGGAAATACATCTTAATGTTAGCCTGGCTTGTCTTGGAGAGCAGGGGTATGGCTGATTTGCTTCCTCTCTTGTGCCATTTTGATCCACGTTTCCAACAAGACATTATCTTTATAGACTGTGAACAAGCGAGAAGCCAGCGGGGCCAGTCGCAGGCCTGGCGGGGCAGGACATCAGGGCCCCGCCGCTCCGCGCCCGCCGCACCTCCGCCTCCACCCCCCCCCCCCACCCCGCGGAGAGCGGCGAGCGGAGTGTCGCCCCCAGGCCTCGGATAACCGGCGGGCCGACGGGGGCCGTCCGGAACTCACCCCGCGAAGGCCCCGCGCCTCCCCCGGCGGAGCTCACCGACCACACAGACGCCGCCCGCCGCCGGGAGATGGCGGCCGCCCCAGCCGCAGCGGGGCCGAGGGCGTGGGGCCGCCGGGGCTGCGCGCAGGGGCGCCGGGGCGCGGAGCGGGGCCAGGCCGGGGTGCGGAGCGGGGCCAGCCGGGGCGCGGAGCGGGGCCAGACCGGGGCGCGGAGCGGGGCGAGGCCGGGGCGCGGAGCGGGCGCAGGCCGGGCCCGGCCCCACCTGAGCTGCGGTCTCACCTGCGGTCGTGGGAGGCCTTGCGGCGCGGCCGCACCAAGCAACCGGTGGGTTCCGACTGGGCTACGTAGACCGCGCGGCTTTGCTCCCTCCACCGAGGACAGGCGCGGAAGCTGAAGGCTCTGCGGGCGCGAGTACCACACGCGCCGTCTGTTTGTCGCGCTTCGGGTCCCCCGGGGCGCCCGGCGCTGGCGGCCACCCCCTCTCCACCCTACAGACCCAACCCCCGGCCGCTGCCTGGCTTCGCGGGCTCGGCCCGAACCGAAACGTTACCAAGTCCCGCTCCGCATCCGCTCATTCTGCGGGGATGGACGCCGGGGATACCTTGTGGGCAAGGACAGCCCCAGCGCCCTTTTTGAAACCATGGGGGAAAAATCTCTTTCTTGGAGTCTCATTACTCCTTTAGTTTAAAGAGCCGAACTCATTTAGGAGGACAGAAAGCCCCAGGTGTGATTCGGTGCCTGCCTGCTTGGGTGTGAGTTCCGAGTTCCGTACCCAGGGCCTCTGCAAATGCTTCGCCTTCTGCATGGACGCTCTCTCTGTTAGTTAACTTAGTTTCCCTTAGTCAACTTCCATTCTATTATTGTAATTGCTCTTCAAATCTAATTTCTGAAGGAAAACTATCCTGGCTGGTAAGACTAGCAGCACCTGGAATTCTTCCTTGCTTCTTTCAGGGTGTGCAATTATTTCTGCAATTTTTGCTTACTAGATGTCTGACAGTTAAGTTTGGGAACTTGCCACAATGTGCTTATGGTGGCAGCGCTGTACAGATAGCTTGGAAGATTTCATAACTTTGATATATCAGTATCTCACAGCTGTGTTGGCATGGATGTGTGGCAGTGTCTTGCTGTGTCCATTATTGCTGTTGCTTGTTTTGTGTGCCCTTGAAGAATGTCGCTGCTTGAATTGGAGGAAAAAACATTCGTAAATTTCTTGTTAAACTTGGTAAGAGTGGAAGTGAAATTGGGGATCTATTAGTCCAAGTCTATGGGAATAATGCCATGAACAAAATGGCAGTGATGAAGAGAGGTCAGAGTGGTCAGTAATAAAACTGGCAAAAACATCACAAAAATTTGTTGAATTATGCATCAAAATTGTCAGCTGACTGTGAGATGCATAACAGACCAGTAAACATAGCTCTCACATCGGGACAATGTACAAGCTCCCAGGAGGGGAACACCCTCCCTACTCACCTGATCTGGCCCCCAATTACTTTTTTCTTTACTCAAAGATAAAGGAAATATTGAAAGGAA
Organism: Arctocebus calabarensis; assembly: GCA_963573935.1. Taxonomy (NCBI): domain Eukaryota; kingdom Metazoa; phylum Chordata; class Mammalia; order Primates; family Lorisidae; genus Arctocebus; species Arctocebus calabarensis. Next base: position 22,090 of record CAUYON010059862.1, on the reverse strand, counting down.
AACTTTTTTTTTTTCCCGAGACAGACTCTCACTATGTTGCCCTTGGTAGAGTGCCATGGAGTTACAGCTCACAGCAAACTCAAACTCCTGGGCTGAAACGACTCTCTTGCCTCAGCTTCTCAAGTAGCTGGGATTACAAGAGCCCAGGACAAAACCCGGCTATTTTGTTGTTGTTGTTGTCGTTGTTGCAGTTGTTAGTGTTTAACTGGCCCTGTCTGGGTTTAAACCCAGCCTCAGGGTATGTGGCCAGCGCTGTAACCACTGTGCTATGGATACCAAGCCTGAAAAGAAAACATTTTGATGACATTCAGGACATCAAAGGTAATAAAATGACAGCTCTGGTGGCCATTTCAGAAAAGGAGTTCCAAAATTGCTTTAAAAAATGGACTAGGCACTGGTATTAGTGAATAGTTTCCCAAGTGGAGTACTTCAAAGATAACTGTCATGCTATTCAGCAATGAAGTATGTTGCACTTTTTCTAGGGTGAATTCATAAACTTCATTGTCAGACCTCATATTTAACAATTATAGACTGAAATCTATGGAAGCAGAGACCTTTGGCTGTCAATCTTTTATTTCCCACATCTGCATAGTGTAAACCCATTGCACTATGGGTTTGATAGCTCTGATAAATATTTTTTGGATGAATGAATGAAAAGCAGATCTGGGTAGTGTTTTAGGTGGCCTTGATTCTCACATGCGGAGAGTGAGAAAAGTTGTTGACTGGCCCATCGGAGGAGAGTACTTGGTGCCTTGTGGCACATGGGCCCAGCAATAGAATAGACACATGTTAAGGGATGATGAAGGGCTTTTTAGGTCCAGCAGATTTGAGGGATGCTATGGTTTGAGTGTGCCCCTCCCAAATTCATATGTTGAAACCTAATCCCCAGTGCAATAGTACTAAGGGGTGGGGCTTTAGGGGTGATTAGGGCATGAGGGTTCTGTCCTTATGAATGGGATTAGTGCCCTCATAAAAGAGACTGCGGAAGCCTGTTTGACCCCTCTGCCATGTCAGGGGTCATGAAAAACAAAAGAGTTTCATATCTGTATTGTCTTCTGCAGCAGTGATTGTTGAAAGAATGAATCAAGGGAGACAGGTAAAAGGCTCCAGAGTGGAAATTCCCAGGGATGGGACAAAGCTAACTGATTTCTTTTTCCCAGGCATTAGTTCTTCTGAGAAACAATCATCAGTCATTGGGCTAGGACCAGCAAATCTGGGGAAAAGCTCAAAGATATTGCTTAAAGAAGGATCATGTTTTCTTTTAAAACTTGACATCTTTTATAAAACCAATAAGGTGTGATTTACTGAATGCTTGCTATGTGCCTAGGCCATTTCCACTAGTTCTCACAACTACCCAGTCATTATATTTACCTCATTTTACAAAGAGACACAAAGCCCTCAGAAGTTGCAGGGCCAAGATGTGGGGCCTGGCCTGTGGGGTTTGAAAAGTTCATGTTAACAAAGCCTGTTATTAGGAAAATATTAATTGTTCTTGAAGAAAACTCTGGGCCTATACTTAGAGGCCTAGAGAACCTCTCTGCCCAGGAGTACAATGGGGTTTAGCCCATCCACAAGGCACGCCTAAGTCTGTATCCAGAATAGCCAAGGCAGTCCCTGATTCCTCAGCTGGCTTGTTCTGTGCCAGTGTTTCCTCTTTGGGTATTGTTTCTAGGATTTCTGGAATTGAGGAACAATTCCAGTTTGAGCTGCTTTGTACATCTACTCATTCCATAGGCCCAGTACGTCTGAGATAGGAATAGTTATCTGTTACCTGAAGGACCATCATGGAAGGAAATAGCATCTGAACTGAATACTGTGAAAGATACTGAACTTGAGTACAAAATGTACTTGTTTAGGCTGATCATGCTTTTGACTTTATTCTTACTCTCACATTGTTCCCTTTTTTCTCAGAAAGTACCCAGATGCTATTCTAACCTCATAAATTCCCTTTCACCAACTTGCCCATAAACACCAATGATTTATTTGAATAAAGCAGCTAAAAACTTTTTCATTCACAATAGTCCATGCTTTCAGTGGCTCTTCTTTTGGTAAAGGGACGTATTAATGGATTGGCTGATGTTCTGAACTTTTAAAACAGCATGAATGGAAACCAAAATAAAAGGAAAATTTACATATATTGATAACTACAGATTTGAAATTTTCCATGTTGCCTTCCAGTATTGGCCCAGGATGATCATTGTTTATATGTTCAAAGAATAGGCATCAATACTTTAGAAACAAGCTCAGGGCCTGGCTGTGGAGCTAACCTCAGAGAGTTGAGAAAGAGAACCAGTGCCAATAACCATGGTCTCCTGCTGTTGGCCAGGCTGCTACTGCTTAGGTACCTCCCCCTCAATACAAAGAGGCTGTGGCTTTAGCTACACAAACACAGAAAGTGAAGAAACAGCCAATCGAGGAGATTCTGTACAGCTTCCAACCAGAGAAACTTCAACAATTTTAGGAGAAAACAGGTTTTGGTATGAATTATTTGAAGAGTGGACTTTATAGATGTAGCCCTAGTCAGAGCAAAGAGCCAAAAGAAGGCAGTACAGGTTCATGTCCCATTTGGTTGAGACCTTAAAAGTTTTCTGTCTTATATCAACAAAAGCAAAAACAAAGACCATATGATCCTCTCAAATAGATGCAGAAAAAGCATTCAATAAAATTCAACATCCTTTTAAAAATAAAATCCTGAAGTATATAGGCAAGTAGGTTACTCTGATGGAATTTGTTAGAATTGAATTTGTCCCTCTTATAATTGTGTCCCACCTGCAAGAGGTGTGGCACACACAGTGATCCTCCATCCCCCTCCCTCTAATTTTTAAGAAAAAATAAAAAGCCTTTACAATCTTATATATATGACTGCATTGTTGAATATTATAAAATAGCCTTTTAATACATGTTATATTTATTATCAAGGAAATACAATTTCATATTCTGCATTCATCGCACACCATGAGTATTTCTCATGCCTTTGAAGTGTATTTATCATGACCATTTAACTGACTTCAGGTCATTACATCTAGTAGAGATATTATAATATAAAAGGCTGCCTGTATTTGAATATAGCAGTTTATTTAAAATTCATGGCAGTATATAATATTTTATAGATTGTTCATCTGTGGAATAAATTTGCCAAAATGCATTTATAGAAATGGGCTTAATATGCCAAAATATATTTCATGTCATGTCACCTCCTGAAGTATTCTAGAAACTTTAAAACTTTCATCAGTCTATAAATATACTCATTTTCACTATATTTTTGAACATGCTTCACTATATTTTTTATCTTTTTCATATTTCAGATTAAAATGAGGGCACACATAATTAGGTAACGATGTTTGCATTTCTGGGGTGAAACTCAAGTTATTGTTGAGCCCTTCGTCTGGGGCCATGCTGTGTCCCTCACAGGGCACACGTTAAGTGAAAGTTTACAGGTCCCGCTTTTTCATTCGTTCCCTTTCCCTTTTGCTCCTACCCCAGCACCCCACTTGAATATACTTGTGTTTCTCTCTCCAGTAGGTGCGTAGTTGTTTTACTACTGGTTTCACATTACCATTGAGTACATCGGGTCTGTGCTTTTCCATTCTGTGATCCTTCACTAAGATGAATGTGCTTCAATTCTATTCAGGTAATAACAAAAATTTCCATCTTCTTTATGGCTGAACAGTATTCCATGGTATACATAGAAAACAGTTTATTAATCTACCCATTGGTGGATGGACACCCACCTACCTATACTTTTCTATCTTTTTCTAAATAACTGACTTCTCTATTTTTATGATGTGAAGTGTATTAAATTTGTCGCATTGTTTAAATTATTTTTTCTGTTTTCCAATTAAAAATGAATGTTTAATTTCTTAAACAGTCCACCTGTATCTCTCAGTGTGCCTGTGCATATTAACTTTCTGTTGTAGACTAACAAAAAACCAGTTCTTTGCTTTGCACATGATGCAATATTGCACCATATACCTCATGAACGCTTTGTATTTCTTAGTTCAAATTTAGTTCGTTTATGTTATCATTAAATACCTTGTTGTGAAAAGGAATTACAAATTGAGATAATCATTTTATTTTTAGATCGCAGATATGAAGGTTTTCAAATAATTAAGAAATATTTAATATTTAATGGACAACAAAATGAAAACTTTAATGATGTCCCCTGATTTATAGTAGTAAAGTAGTAAAGTAGCATCTCCTTGGGAAAAAATATGAGAAGTTTTATATGGACACGAATTTGAGCTTAAGAATGGGTAGATCAATTATAAAATAAACTTCTTAGAAAATAAGATTCCTAAAGTATAAAAATACCCAAATTTATTTATAAAGGTAGAAAGGTATCATGATATGGCAGATAATTTTCTTTATCTTGGCATTTATTTACCTATCTACATATATTTCACTTTCTATTCCCTATTTTTAAAAATATTTTATTTATTCCTTTTTGAAGAAGAAGATATATTCATTTTACTAATTTTATTGGAATTTTCTATATCTGTTTCTCATTTTATGAATGGTAAGCAAATGATTGTAGCTTATTTTAATAAGCTTTATTTTACCTTTCATCTCTAATTTCATAAAATCTTAATTTTAGAAACCAATTAGCAATACTCTAGTATTTTTGTAGCATGCATATATATTTCCATACTTTCTTATTGTAAATGAAGTATACTGATATGTGTAGACATATAAATACATTACAGTAAAATTCTCTTTTAATTTGGGTCTTTGTTTGCTTTGGTTTTTTGAAGTGTATTACCTTCCAGAGTCAGTATTTCAGTGAACATTTAAGGAATAGTTTTGAATTCTCTTCCACACCTGAGACTTTAGATTTGTTTTTGTTTTGAAATAGGGAATATTTAGTAGTATCATCTTTCACCTATACATATACTTGCAATATTTCTCCATATAGTCTTTGTAATGAATTTTTTTCTTAAAGATATTCTATTTTAATATATAAAGGTTAAATTTTCTCCTAATTTTTCTAAATATTTATTAATACATACTGACCTAACTTTAATTTCCTACTTTGTTTGTTACTGATGTATACATAAGTTTGTCCACATTCAGTCAAAAAATTCAGAGTAATTCAATGATTAGTGAATTTTTATACATTCTTTTTTGTGTTCCTAGTGAAAAAAAATATATATATATTTAATTTTGAGATTACTGCAAAATGTCTTTCAAATTGGCCACGGCATTACACATCTACCAATAGAAAATGACTTTGCTTGTTTTCAAATTCTCTGAACAAATAATGTAATCAAAATTTTGATATGCTATGCATCTAATTGTTGGCAACATTGTTATAATGTGTTTTTATTGATGAAACCTTATTTCTCACATTAATTAGTCATTTTTCTTCCAGTTGTGGATGGCCTTTGGCTTTTATTTCTAATTTAAGTCTAGATAAACACATCCACATTTTTCTTTATAAATTCGGATTTTTGGAAAGCTTCTTTAATTTTAAGCTACACACATATTTTTCCTATTTTTTTATTTGTAAGGTGTTTAACCTTAGTTACTTTTTATTTAGAAGTTATTTAGCTTTAGATTTTCTTTTCCTCTGGGTGATATATAATTTTTAAATAAAATAATTTATAATTTATGTCATAATGTTTTAGGATTATTGAAAAAAACAAATGTACTGTATTATTTAAACATTTTTCTTTTTACGTGTAGGTCTAACTTTTTCTATTTTGGGGTAATTATTGGGCTTTATTTTGATTAATTTCTTAAGATGAGTTCCTTGAAGTAAATAATACTGGGTCACATGTTGACACTTCATGAATAGTGGGAATCTCCAATATCGTCTGCCTAGTCCCCTAAGGAAAAGGGAAGACTTAGCCATAATTTTATCTGTTGTGATGAATAAATTATTTTGGCTTTAGGTGGAACTAATTCAATTTTAAGCTATGCATTCCAAGTGGGGAGAGAAAAGGGGAAAAGCACAGTGTTAAGAGAAATAAGTGTGCGTCTCAATGGAGGTAAAGGGTCTGACCGTCAATGAATTGAATCCCACTGCCTTTGAGGCTGAGTGAGCTTGGGGAGAGTCAAAGCTTCCCCTGACCTTCAGCTTCCTCATTGCCATATGAAATGTTGACAAAAGAGCTAACGCAATCCTATTTCATACTCTATGGGTAAGCAAGGTTCTATCCCTGTTTCTCATATAAAGGTAGGATGGCAGTTGTGTTACTAGACAGCATTGCTTATCATAAACCTAACCTCATAAAGGTCAGTACAGCTGAATGGAGAGGTTACATTATTCGTGGGAAGCTATAGCTCTGGGTCTATCTGGGGCAGAACATCCTGCAACCTCATTGCCTTTGTTGGGATCCTGGAAACTGACCCTGGGGCCATCAAAAGAGCTCATTTTTCAAAAGATTTCATTTCTTCATTCACTTATATCATTAATGCTTTATTTTTATTTTTGACAGAGTGTCTTTCTTGTCACCTGGGCCAGAATGCTAGGGCCTTAGCCTAGCTCACAGCTACCTTAAACTCCAGAGCTCAAGTGATTCTCCTGCCTCAGGCTCCTGAGTACCTGGGACTACAAAGCACCTTCCACAACTCCTGGCTAATTTTTTAAATTTTAGTAGACATGGAATTTCACTTTTTTCAGGCTGGTCTCTAACTCTTGAGTTCAAGCAATCCTCCTGCCTCAGCCTCCCAGAGAGCTGAAGTTACAGGAATGAGCAACCGTGCCTGGCCTATCACTTATACATTTTAACAATTCCTGAACCATTCTTTCTCCAAACCTGTGGGATCACAGATGTTTCAAAATACAGATCATTTTTGGATTTTAACATATAAGTAAGTGGTGTGTACATTATAAGTTCATTAAAATGTGGGCAATACTCCATAATAAAAAAAATATATATCCTCATAGTGCTGGGAAACTGTGTGAGCTTAATAATTACCAAAAGAGGCCTAAGTCCGTGCACAGCTAGTTTGGCTGCCAAATGAATTTGTACAAAACCTTCAACAACAGCTACAACAGCAACACCATCAAAAACCTTTTGCTTTTCACAATTTTAGCATTTTGGAATTGCTAATAGGTTATTGGGAAATGTATTATGAAAAAGAAGTTTTGAACTTTGTTGAATTCACTTTTCTTATTGGTAAAGCGATAACAGATAATGTTTACTATAAGTTTGAATAATCATTAAAACATTATCTGTATTCCAAGTATTCAAGCAATTTAACATTTTTTATGACTTTTACTTAAAAAATAGCATCTCAATAAAAATATGATGTTATTTATTTCGTCCTGCCAATTTACTGGGTCCAAGTGACTATTGTTTGTTCTCTCAACTCCCCCCTTTCCTCCAACCAGTCCCAGCAGTATGATGTCACTGAATTACATTCTTACTTAACATATACATAAGGCAATGAAATTCAACAAGACCATTTGAGCATTTATTTGTATCTGAATTACATCCTAAATTTTGTTTTAAATGTAAATCCAACAGATAAATGTACTGCCAAGAAGAAAGGTGATATTGAACTGAGAACCAATATTTTGGCAAAACGTTATTACCCACAGGAGTCTCATTAATGCTTTGGAAAAAAAAAGAAAGAAAGAAAGAAAACTTGGGTAAACAACATGTGGTTTAGCAAATCTATTAGCCCCCAGGGGAGAATATTAGCATGGGGAAAACAATATTGAACATCAGCTTTTACTGTGTTTCCCAAATGGTCATTGCTATTTTATGTAGATGAAGACCCAGGTATTATTACTGTTTCAGAAGTAATAAGCTCTCAAGCGTGAATGAGTGTGACACTAGACACTTAAATAGCATTACAGGAACATCCCTCTCCTCCTCATGCAGCTTGGACCCATGAAGCAGTATTATAACAACTTTTCACATTTAATTTTTTATGTTTTCTTTCTATAAATTTTCTCCATAACTTTTTAATTAAGACCTATCCCCCCCCTTTCGAGTAATGATGCAATTTATAAAGTTCAGAGGCACTGTTATCATGTGCTTGTTTTTTTTTAGAACTTGATAACCACACACCTTTGGATGGTTGAATTAGGAGAAGGCTCCTCCAGGGCACAAGAAATATTTGATCTATCACTTGCTCCCTTGGCTGGAAAATGCTGTGGGGGCTGTACTTCTAAGTAAACTATATCTGTTTGTCTGTCTATGTATCTATCTATGAATCTATCTATCTATCTATCTAATCTATCATTTATCCACGCCTGGTTGTCTTGGTATACAAGTAAATTACAGGAGAGCCAAATTAAGTAATCATGTTTATGATGAATTTTTCAAACCACTAACTTTAAGTTTTTTAAAGCAAGTTGAAAATACCATTACTACCACATTGGATTGTGTTTCTTTTATTCAATCCTTTTCGTCTTTTCTCTGATCCCATGATATCTTATTGTTGAAATTAATAAAAGATCACCACCAAAAAAAAAAGAGCACACATAAGTTATTTATTTAGAATGAGTCAGCTCTCATCACTTGCATTTGGCAGAAATTCAAATGCAGCAGGTGAGTGGAAAAGTTTTATAGAGAAACAAAAGAGGTTTCATGGTAGGTTTGCTACCATGGGGAATTTGGAGGAGGGCTAATTCACAGCTAAGTATCTTTTGGGATGGGTTTGGGAGGTACGGTTGGTCCTTATTTGGAAGTGGGTGGAAATGGACTTGGTAGATAGAAGGGTTTATCAATTGAGTCCTAACCTTTTTGGACCTATTGTATTAGACATGTGTTACAGATTCTGGACAGGTTGTTGTGTGGTTTGAGTCCCAGTTTTATTGTCAAATACAGTCTGCCAATTGTTTCCTTGCATTAATTGTTTTTCATTAGTTCTGTCATGTAGGCACTCCTATGTCAAAGATTCCCAAAAGGGAATAGAATTTTAGGAGTTCAGTTCCTTGTCCCCACCCTTTCTGTTTTAAGAATCACTCTTTCATTTGATTCCACAGTTTTACACTTTAAGGAAACATAAAATAGTTTTTTGCTTTTTTTTTAACTGCTTTGAGACAGTACATAGTTGCTAAATGTCACATAATATGCAGGTTTAAAATGAAATACCTCAAACTCTTTAACTCTTTTATCAATCTGTCATTTATCATAGCTATCTGGTAGATGACCACAGCACGAAGAATAAATACAGAAATCCTTGAGGATAATTCACCCCAATTCATTACTCAAAGCATTTTAAACTTGGAGTAACAAAAGTCTTACCCAATGATTATAATTACTGATTGTGTTTAAAAAATTGGAATACAAGACTTTCAGTCAAACAAATACATTTTGAGGTGAAAAGTACAAAGTAAAAATAGTCTCCTAAAACAACTTACTAAAATATTTCTTAATTACTCTGATGATTTTAACACCTGCTCACAAATTATTTGCTAGTCCTCCCTCTGAGAGGTGGGCTTAATTGCTCTTCCTTTGAGTGCAAATTGGACTAACTCCCTTTTAATGACGAGAACAGGAAAAAAAAGGAAAATGCAATTTCACATCAGAGAAATCTGGCAGACAGCATCACAACCAAGTGAGCAAGCTTAATAATACTGAGTATAATAAACTAAGGAATTTCACTGCTCCTGATAGGATGCTACAGAAGCTTAGGAATTTCACTGCTTCTGATAGGATGCTACAGAAGGACACTTTTCACCCTCTGGTATTGTATCCGATATTCTGTACTTCCATCTAATCATGACAAAACATCAGAAATATCCTTAGAAGAAGACATTATAAAGGATACTATAAGTTCAAAAGGTTCAAGATCCTGACAAACAAGGAATGACAGAGACATATCAGAGACCTGGAGTTTCTGAGGGGACATGACAATGAAATGCAATGGTATATTGGCTATAAAATGGGATAGAAAAAGAGACTTAGTGTAAAAACGTGATCGATGAGGAAAGTCTGTAGTTTAGGCAATCCTATTGTGCCAAAATTAATTTCTTAGGTAACACCCATTCTCTAGCTAGGTAAGACATTAACATTAGGAGAAGCAGGGCCAGGGATGGACAAGAACTCTGCATCCTCTTTTCAACACTTCCGTGAATCTAACTTGTTTAAAAAGAAAAGCTCTTTTATTTTAAATTAAATCATAGCTGTGTACATTAATGCATTTATGGGGTACAATGTGCTGGTTTTATATACAATTGCTTGAGGGAATGCTGCCTGAGTCTATGTGAATTTGTCCCCCTCAGATCAACCTTTCTTCAGTCTACGACTCACTTTTCTGTTAATGCCACGTTTCTGTTTTCAGTTCTCTTATTTCTCCTTTAGTGGAAATGTGAACGCTAGGGAACAGAACGGCACTCTACCATCTGAAAAAAGCAAGAGCCTTTGCAATGTTTGCTGAGATGACATTATGCATGAGAGCCTCCCTCAGTTGAAAGAGCACGTGCTTTGGCTGGAGACTCGGATCTCACAGACCACTATCCAGCAAGTGGTGATGACCATTTCTTTTTTCACATTAAGTATACATTCCATGTCATTTTTTGCCAAAGCATAGTTTTTCGTCAGTCTTCAAGGACTCAACTCCTGACACGGGCTTTGGTGGCGTTTGTGGGCAGAACCTGCAGGTCTAACTCGGGGTGGGGTGTTGGGCCCCCGCCGGCCTCGGGAGAATGTTTCCTGACATTCGCAGTTGTGCCGTGAATACCACAACTGACGACACAGTAATGTCGCTGCTCACCAAGCTGGGGGAGCACATCAGACTGGAAGAACTTGCGCCAGAAATAACCCTGACAGCTGCAGCCTGCACTGCGTTCCAAATGACGAACGTCTTCCCAGCCTTGCCTTTAGACGCTCAGGGCGCACAGTTGGTGCCGCGAAGAGGCTGCACGTGGCGGTGGGCCTTTTGGTACCACCGGTTTCCTTTTTTCTTTGTCAGCTTGAAAGCAAGGACTCCGCAAAAGAACATGAACAAATTTTCAAATTTCTTAAGAATTCTAATTCTCCAAATACTCAACTATGCTTACCTAAACTTAAGTCTGTCATATATAATTTTAGAAATTGACTATATTATTAGAAAGGGTAGAAATTTATGAGTTTCTTAACATTGGTAGTGATACCAGAATTTCAGGTTCTTGGTCTCAGTGATTTGAAGAATAAATCTGCACAGATCAGTGGTAAGACATAATTTATTTACAGAAAAGAATACAAAAAAACACTAAAGCTCCTGGTAGCGGGAGAGAACTCAAGTGGGGAGAGAAAAGCTCTCTCCATTTCTCTCCTTGTCTCCCCATTTCTCCGCTTAGGCTCTTAGTCTCGGGGTATATATAGGCCCATGGGTTCCTTGGCCAGGAAATGAATGAACACAGTCCCTTCCACTGGGGCAAAGTGAATGTATGTGTCAATGAATGGACACAGTCCCTTCCGCAAGGGCAAGGTGAATGAATGTATCAATGAGTGGACACAGTCCATTCTGGGAATTGAGGCCTAGGAAATTCACATGAAATTGACCAAGGCATAGGAAATGGGGGTTCCGTTTTTAGTCCTAAGTGTAAAGTGAAGGAGACACCAAGGTGCAGGTGTCTCCTCGGCAGTTGTCCAGCCTTTTTGGCTAGTGGAGCCGCCAGAGGGGGTCAGAGGCTCCCGTCCTTGCCTGTCATCCAGCCCACTGGTTCCTCAGCCGGCTGCCGAGGCACCAACACTGCCAAGGTGGAGGTTCAGCTCCACTGAGCTGGCTGGGGCGCCAAATGTCTTATATCAGTAGGTGTAGTATAAGTAAATATAAAATAAATCACATTTCTTTATAATAGCATAAAAAATGATGTAAATTGCCACTTATAATATCAACAAAGAGTACCTTGGAAAAAATATAACATCTCCATGAATCGAATAATAGATTTAATCCAATGTTGACCAAACAACCAGTATTTTTTATGGACCTTGATCATCTGGATTCTCTAGGTTATATAAAGAGGAAGAACATATTCAAAAACCAGCCCAAAGATCTTTGAACAATAAGAATGAGAGAATTTGCTCTACTAGATGTCCAGAAATAAAGATATAGCTATTACTATTATAGCTATTAATAGTTCTTCTCTATTAATAACAGGGAAGAACAAATACAAAGAAAGGACCCAAGAAAGAGATCTGTTTTTATGAAAAAGTTGACTTGTGACACATGCTTTACCTTGGGTAAATGTAGAATGATGGATTCTACAATAATATAAAGTGAGAAAATCAATTATCCACATAAGCAAAATATAACTGATCATAAACATACATTCTAGGTAAAAATAATACCAGAAAAACTAAAAATGTAATATAAAAAGAAAAAATTAAGATCTATAAAAGAGAATATAAGGTAATATTTTTATGTTTTTGAATAAAGAAGAATTTAAAAATCAAGACAAAAAAGCACCAAATACACAGGAAATATTAATATAGTCCTGTACTCAAAATTGAAGATTTTTTAAAATCAAACAATACAATAAATGAAGTGAAAACACAGGCCACAAATTAGGACAAGGCAGATACTCACCAAACTTGTAATCAAGAGAGTATTTTCATTTAGAATATATAAGGAATATTATAGGTCAATAAGAAAAAAAACACTATGGAAATAAGAAAATTATCTAAATGAGTGTTTCATACAAGTATCATATGAGTCCAATTAAACATATTAGTTAATTGGATATCAAAAAGCATGCTCGACTTTTTTAGTAATGGAGGAAATGAAAAGTAAAATAATAAGGAGGTACCATTTTATATTTACTGCAGTAATACATCTGGCAATTCCACTTGTGGTGAGGATTTGGAGCAAATTAGGGTATGTAGGCACTGTACTAGGAAAGTGGATTGCTATTACCTTTTAAGAAAACAATGAAGCACTGTGCTATATTACTGACCATTTCTATATACTTTAACTCAACAGTATCACTTGTAAATGTCCATGGGCACCAGCAGATATTATCAGGATGTTTACAATATTGTTCAAAATAACAAAAAAGATAGTACCAAGCAAGAAAGGGAATAAATTATCACCACAATATAAATGCAGATGGATTGTAGAAACAAATGTTGAGCAAAAAACCCCAACAAAACAAAAACAAAACCCACAAAATCTCAGAAAAATTCATTTAGCTTACTTAAAAAGTCATTAGCTTACTTAAAAATTCTTTTAGCTTCACTTGTGCAAATGAAGGAAATCACAATGATAAATTTGCCCTGAAATAATAACCACTTAACAAAACAAGGGTTTGTTTCTCCTTATATAGGGTCCTATGTGAGTCAAATGATATTCTAGAAGGCTGTTCAGCATGTAATAACTCCGAAATCTGAGCTGTTGCCAACTATGGCTTTAGCTCTCAAAATGTGGTCCTCATTTTTACCCCAAAAGGGAAAACACACATGGGCAGTTCACAATCTGTTCTCTGGCCAGAAAGGAACACGAGTTTTCTAGTCATTGATCAGAAATGATCAATTGATCAATTGGTCGTAACTAAATGCAAGGGAGTTAGCTAAACATGGTTGAATATTTGACTATGTAGGAAATAGTAAATAAATTGATCTCTTTAGCATTTAAAAAAATCATCGCCATTATCATCATCAAAACAACAATGATATATTATTGGGTATGGTAAACAAAAAATGTAATAAAATTATGAAAAGCGAGGAGATGGTAGAAACTCAGAATGACCATGTTAGGGAAGGAAATGGAGAGATTAGTAATTGAAAGGTGAAGATAGAGTCAGAAATGTTTTATTTTTGAATTTATGTTACTGGATCAGGATATTTATTTTAATATCAATAATTATAATATAACTTGCATTTAGATTACATTCTTTCTTATGGATGAAAAACTTTGATGATAATGATAAAGAATGGCCATAATGTGATCACTTAAATTTTTCAAAAGATGGACTTTCTTCCATTAGAAGAAATATACAAGGCAGGTCCTCACTGCCACATTAAGGCATGAAATGACTCTTTAGTGAAAACCTATAAATTTCTTCTGTGTTGTAAATTTTTAATATCTTTTTCTTGACTGTGCCTCTCCCTTCTTCTCTGAGTTATTAAACATATTAAATAGCATAAAATTAAACTTTATGCTACCCCTAAGTAATGGCAAATCAGTTCTAAGATTGATTTTGATAATCCACAAAAGTCGAGATTTAAAATATTTTATTCATGCCCTAAAAATTAGCTGGACTGAAGCTACATACATAAAAGTGTCCGGAAATTCAAAGCTGCAGCCCAATGTGGCCTTCGGGAAAATCCAAAGAAAATTGCATTCTCAGAGGTTTCCCCATTGAAACCTTCATTTCAGAGCCCCAAAGCACAAAACCTGGCCTCATGACTTATCAATAACTCCCTTCTCAGCAATTCTCTCCCTTTCTTCTTATCCCATAAGCTATTTACAGATAATACTTTGGTGCAGTCAATCCCTGGCGACCTTCTGTTCCTCAGGGAAGGCAAGTGTAAGTCTGCCATGGTGTACTAACACCAGATTTTACACAACCAATATAATCTTTGAGAATTTTTCCTGAGGTTTTAGAACTCACTGGGACCTGCCTTGCATAATAATTAGCCTTCAAAATGGAAGGAGCGACAGAAATGTACTTTATGATGGAACTCTTGTTAGGAAGAAAACAGAGTGAAGGTTTCTGTGGGGTTTTACCTGTTCCAGCTTTCTTAGTCTCTGACGTTTATCCCCTGGCCCTAAGTAACAGCAGTTACTTGAAGAACGGAAATACCAACTCTAGGAACCCAAAGAGATGGACCTCTCATGGAATTTTCTTTTCTGTTCTGTGAGACGGAAGATTCTGAAGTTTTCTGAATGGGTCAATGGCAATTTCTGTAATCCCCAAAGGTATCCATTCTTGAGGAAACATTGAAACAATTCTGCCACAATATAATGTAAGAATGAATTTGGGTATTATTTCAAAAAGGTAAGAATAAAATATTTTATTTTAAGAAACATAAATGAAGAACGAAAGTTTTTCTGTGACGGTCCCTTCATAATCTTGCAATTTCTATTCCTGGACAGGTGGGCAAACTTCATTAATATAGTCTCTATGGCATCAAGAAGTGACTATTCCAGATATTTGTGAAAAAAAGGAATGATTTATAAATTCATTGGAAATACATACAGATAAAACAGTAAATGTGGTCCTTTCTGATGATAGGGGAAAAGAAACATCACAGCTTATAAGACTAAAAAATGATCAGTTCCTCACAATTAAGGGAAAATTTTGTGGTTTTTAAAGAGGCAGGTTTTTCTTCATGTAGTGCCTCAAATGTGTTTACTGCTGGTGCACCTGGACTATTTTAAAACACCTCTGGCTATGGTGCCTTTAATCAACACTTGTCTTTAACGAGAAATGCAGTAATAAAAATCATCAATCAATTTGTAAATGAAGAAAGAATCCTTTAGTGGCATGTGATTGGGGAATAGGAGAGACATGTAGTAGGCTCCAACTCCTGAGAGCTGTGGCACCTCAGAGATGCAGCCACACAGCCCACAGGTGGGTTGGGGATGTGCAAAGACCCAGGGGGCCTCCCCTACCTGGCGAAGCTGAGAGGGCCAGTGTGTCCTGAAGGTGGCACTTCTACCCCCGTGAGGTAGAGGGCGGAGCATTCAGCTGAAGACTATTCTTAAGTCTTAGAGCTTTGGACTTGCTCAGGACTGGTTACTCTTTTATTCTCCAACATGTTTCTCTTGTAGAATGGAAATGTTTGCCCATGACTGTCCTGCGATTATACTTCAGAAGCACATAGCATGCTTGATTTCATATATTCCTAACTAGACAACAGTTTGCCTCGGTATGGATTGTACCTCGAGTGTCACCAATATCTGATTTAGATGATGTTTAGGTAATCCACTGTACTTGGAATTTAAACTTGATGGTGAAAGGAATGAAGACTTTGGGGCTAAAGGTATGAAGTAAATATGTTTTGCATGCAAGGATCAGGGGTAAAATAATATCATCTAAATGTTTGTGTTTCCCCAAAATATCTAAGTTGAATTTCTAACCCCAAGAAAGTGAGAGCTTTGCAGAGTAATTACATTAAGAGGATAGGGTCCTTTGGCTCAGCTCCTGTGGCTCGATGGGCTAAGGCGCCAACCACGTACACCTGAGCTGGCGGGTTCAAATCCAGCCTGGGCCAGCCAAACAACAATGATGGCTGCAACCAAAAAATGACCGGGCGTGGTGGCGGGTGTCTTAGTCCCAGTTACTTGGGAAGCAGAGGCAGGAGACTCCCTTGAGCCCAGAAGTTGGAGGTTGCTGTGAGCTGTGAGGCCAAGGCACTCTACCCAGGGTGACAACTTGAGGCTCTGTCTTAAAAATAAAATAAAATAAACTTGATGCTGAAAGGAATGAAGACTTTGGGGCTAAAGGTATGAAGTAAATATATTTTGCATGCAAGGACCTAGGGTAAAATGATGTCATCTAAATGCTTGTGTTTCCCCAAAATATATAAGTTGGAGTTCTAACCCCAAGGAGGTGGGAGCTTTGCAGAGTAATTCCATTAAGAGGATAGAGTCTTTTGTATTTAGTGCCCTTCTCAAAGAAATCTCAGGGAGATCTCATGCTAGTTCGTCCATATGATGACAAAGCAGGAAGACATTCAATCATACATAAACCAGAAAGTCGACCCTCACCAAACACAGAGTCTTGCAATCTGTTCGTGCCTTGACCTTGGATTTCTCCATCTCTAGAGCTTTACATTTCTGTTGATCATAAATTACTCATTCTAATGCATTTTTTTTTAGCAACAGGAGCAAACTGAGACAGGAAAGAAAAAGATCAGAATAAGAAAGTCAATGCCCACTTTAAATTTTGTAGTTCTTTTTATGCTATAGCATTTTTATTCATTTATAAAAATGAAAAAGAGAACAAAATTTTATTTGATTATAATAAAAAAACACAGAATGTGAGTAATTTAAATTTTGAGGTGAAGTAATTATTGTTTGTCTTTTATAAGAATAATTGTATAAAATTGTTGCTCTTAAAAAATAATTCCATTAATATTTTAAGAAACCGATCATATTTGTTACTTCTAATAATCACTCCATTTAATTATTTACACATCATCTTTAAAATTAAAAAAGCTCCTGTAATGTTAGATATATTTATATATGTATTCAAATAGACATTTACAAAGAAGCAAGAAGTAATTTCTAACTTTAATATCCATGTGTAATTATTTCTGAATTGAAATTGCAGACAATAAAGACATTCTCCAATGGTTTTATTATAGATTATAGCTTAATCTACCACAGATGGGTAAACTAGCAAAGTTTTAGGAGAAATTAAAGAATTCCAACATTGGTAGGTCACTGATATTTTATTTTTCAACATCTTGATGCCTATACATAACCAGCCACACAGCAAACACCCACATAATTCTGCAAGTATTATCTTCCCCAATAGTTACTAGACAAAAATTTGCTACCATCTGGTCATATGATAAATGCCTCTGGATAAACACTGATTCTCTACTAATTACAGATTTAATTATTTATCTGAGACTGTTAGCAGATATGCTTCTAAAAGGCACTTTAGATTTTTTGGATCTAATTTATAATTACTGTTTATGAACAGCACTGCTAGACTACATAATCAATATCAATTTTAGAGTTTATTTTTGCATTAAATTATAATTAAAATAATTAACTTGCCTATAATTTTATTAGTATCAAATTTTATTTCATTTCAATACTTACATCTTGGTAAATATGCGGTATTAAACCAAATCTATAGTGTTCCATTTGGTGATATTTCAATAAAAATGGAATTGCAAATTGTTCTATAGGGGTCTCTTGGCGTTTTAGGCTTTGGGGTCGATATATGGTCTTCGTGGTAACCACCTACCTATCCTTACTGCTATGACATGAAAGCAGTTATAGGTGGTACCTCTAGCTCAAGGAGTAGGGTGCTGGCCCTATATATGGGAGGTGGTGAGTTCAAGTCTGGCCCTGTCCAAAAAGTGCAACAACAACAACAACAACAAAAGCAGTTAGAGACAATTTTTAAATGATGTTGAGGAACCATTTATAGATGGTCCTTAACTTACTGTTTTTCAACTTTATGATAGGTGTACTGCTACTGATAGATGTAGCCCCATCATGAGTTGAGTAGTATCTGTATGATATTTTAAAAACAATAAGAATCTGCCTGGTTTTGGTACTTAGACCATTGTCTGTGATGTCTTGCATTACAATTTAAGTTTAAATGGACAAAGATTTTTTAAGCTATTAATGAAGAAAAGACTGTATTTGTGTATAATCTCTATTATCTTCCTCCCAAATATTTAAAACAAGTGTATGTTATTCATTTGTTTCTCCAATGATTGTCACAGTTCTCTTGTTATGCAAAATCTACAAGAGTACGAGTCTCATTTGTTTTGTGTTTATAATTTGGTCATTATTCTAAGAACTATTTTATTATTATTATTATTATTTTGCAGTTTTTGGCCAGGGTTGAGTTTGAACCTGCCACTTTTGGTACATGGGGCCAGCACCCTACTCCTTTGAGCCACAGGCATCACATTATATTTTAACTATCTTGAAGTAACAAAATGATAAGTGAACATAAAATTCAACAAAACAGGTACAAAGTATAGTTACACTGATTTATTTAAAATCATTTATGTATAAAAGAAGTAACTGCCTATTCTACACACTGGGAAAAAACTGAAGGTTCTTTGTGTTGGGGAAAGAAAGCCATAGAATAAAATACTGAAATCAGAGAAATTAAATGAACATCTGCAAACTGGATGCTGATTCCAACAATTTTCTCCTATTTAGATAATTTTGGGAAGATACTCCCTTAACACTTTTAATCAAGAAGAAAAAAAAAACCCCACAACATCATGATTTTATGCACATTCCTGTGAATAGACCCATTCACATTCTCTTACAATGGCACTCAAATATAAAAAGCCACACTGATTCCAAACAAAATTTTAGTCTCTGGGGAGGCTATAGAGGGAAATAAAACCAAAATAAGCTGACATTTTTGGGAAGAATCTGCCATAAAATTTAGAGATACAGTTGTGGAAGTAACAAAGCAAATTACATAAAGAAAACAATTAAAATAAAAATATTAATGATATATAAGAAGATTTTATAGAATAAAGTAAGATTATGATATTATACAATTTTAAAATCTGTAAAACAAAAAGAATTTTCAAAATTGTCAAAAAAGTTACTAGAAAAAAGTCAATAGACTCTTTTGTAAGGATTGTCATAGAGAAAAGAAAATAAGATTGAGGAAAGAAAAAAGATGGAATCATAGATGGAAAATGTAAAACAACATTTAAGAAATTACAAGGCGTGTCCAAAATATCCAACCATTAGGTAAACAAAGTTCTGGAATGAAAAGTAAAAAACTTACAAGGAGGAAATGTTTGGTGAAGAACATTCCAGAAAGAAGAGAAATAGTTGTTCAGGGTAAAAAAAAAAAAGTCCAATGAAGGGTAAGTTGATGGAATTAGGCACCAAACAAAGCACATTATTTATTGGAGAAAGAACAAAATTAATGGAGATTACTGTGCAAACTTGAAGCAGAAGTTCAAGTCCAGCAGGTCATGTGTGCACAGCTCTCCATTGGCTTATCCACAGAGGCCAGGCTGTGCTACGTGTAGGCACACTTTATGGATTTATGCTCAGGGTAAAGACACTTGTCTGTTGTTTGCTTTTTAAAATGAAAGTCACATTATCTTGAAAATTTAGAGCACAATTATGAGAAGCAGAAAACTCTTCTAGTGTCGTGAGAAAATGGTTCATATTGAAAGGATCAAAGATCAAGGATTGCTCCAAGCTTTCCAAAGGTAACATTAAAATCTAGATGTCAACTCAACAAAGACTCCAGGATCATTAAAATTATTTCCAATTTCATACTCCATTGCCAGTCAAAATATCTAGCAAGTGTAAGCACAGAATGATGCCATTTTTTTCCCCAGGAACAAAGTCAGAAAACTTTCATTTATTCCAAATAATGGAGTAAAAAAAAATTAAGACAGAGGACATAACATTGACTATAGAAAATATGAAAAATAAGTCAATAGGATTGAGGAAAAGAAAGATCTCATTCTGAGAAAGATACCAGTCCACATGGAAGCAGATTATTATACCTCAGACAAAAAAACTAATCCAGGAGCTGACTTAATTCTCTGGACAAGAATAACTGATGTTTGTGGGATCTATAAGGTTGGGTGTTTGTAAGCGTAGAGTATTACACAGAAAATACAAAATTATGCATACAAACAGAAAAGTCATTATGATTGGAAAATGGCTGTATTAAATTTATCAAAAAATGTTATAATTTAATACTGGTGTGAAATTGTGACATCAGTACGGAGGGCATGAAACAATGGCAGAGTGTACCTAGGTAGTGCCTTGTGAGTCCGTAAGAAAATCAAATACCTCTTTTATATATTAGGAAATCAATATATATACCTAGACCTGAAAAATTCAGAAGTTATAATTTATAAGTGGCCCTTAGAGATAAAATTATAAAATATAAGACAAACAAATAATTGTCACTTTGTAGGAGAAAGTATAGGACTAGAGAGTAAAATGTATTATTTCCTAAAATTATTTGATTATAAAATAACCAAAAGCGATTAAAAAGTAAAAGGAAAACACATGGTAAATAACAAACAGATAAGGGGCTCAAAGAGATTTTCACAGGAAAGAATGAATTTTTTATTTTGAGAAAGTAAGTGTTTCAGGTAGAAATGGAGAAGATTTTCCTTTTCAAAATGTCACTGAGAGCAAAAACAAAGGCTTTAATCTTCTTGCCTTTAATTATTTACTATCTCATTACATTTAGTTCCTGATTTTCATGAATTGTTTTGCTGAAACACAGACCTCCATTTGTTTATGCTTCCGTTTCCTAAACAAGAATAAGAAAATTCAGTTTATATAAAATGTTGTGAACACAATGGATGACTAGTTGTTGACATTGATGGTTTTAGGGTTACTTTTTTTCTTACAAGTTATTGAGTAATACTAATAAGCTTTTGTTTATCTGACAATATATATTAATAAGTGGGTATTTACCATTTTAGAAACTGAATCTGGAACTGTTAACAATTTAGACAATGATATATTCAAGAAAACAGCAATAAACCTTCACAGGTTAAGTTCAAGAATACATTGTATAAAAAATAACTATTTTTAATAAAATGTAAATCAATTAATAAACAGATTGCCTTTGTAGTTTTTTTTTTTTTACCTGTTTGTTTGTTTGTTTTTTCCTCAGATATTACAGGGCTACAAATATTTGGGTTACATGAATTGCTTTTTTGCAATTTGAGTCAAAGTTGTAAATGTGCCCGTCACCTAGATAGCACGCATTGTACTAGTTACCTGTCAATTCATGTGTCCCTGCCTCGCCGCTCCCACCTGCTTGGTTTCCATTGAGTTTTACTACCTTATATGCATGTGAATGTCAGTGATAGATTTGGAAAAGAGAATAGTATTTTAATAGACATTTCAGATAATTGTGGCTACTCTTCTTTGATGTTATACTAATACTTGGCAAGAGGAAGTTTCTTTAAGCTTAATCGTAGTGTGGAACCTAAAAGCATAGTAGACTGTTTTTGATTTACTTTGTCACATTAAAGTGTAATGACTTGTCTCATATTTGATAAGATCTTTATTCATACATGATTTTGTTATAGTTTTACTATGCTTACCGTGCTGTGCACATTATCCAAGATTTGACACATTTTACTATATGTATTAAAATCCCATTTTAAACTTTTTTGCTGGTTTCATCAGGTACATTTGTGTCAGGAATCTTCCAAGTTCACAAGTGACAGATACAAATTTTCTTTTCTTTTTTTTTTTTTTTAAAGACAGAATTTATTCACAGAAAAGAATACAGAAAACATTAAGGCTCCTGATAGAGGGAGAGAATTCTAGTGGGGGAGAGAAGCTCTCTCCATTTCTCTCCCAGTCTTTCCCCTTCTCCTCCTTTAGGCCTTTAGTCTCAGGGTATATGTAGGTGTTTGGGTTCCTTGGCCAGGAAACGAATGAATACAGTCCCTTCTGCCAGGGGCAAGGTGAATGAATGTATCAATGAATGGATACAGTCCTTTCATGGAATTGAGGCCTAGGAAATTCACAAGAAATTGACCTAGGC